>JAQIWJ010001377.1:0-11633 GCA_034695185.1 Discolaimus major
AAACCGGTTCTTCAAGTGCATGGCAGGGGGCGAAGTCGTTTGGAATCCGAACCAGATATTCCTTAGTGTAACCATGCTGCTGTGTCTGCTAATTCGCAACATTTGCAGCCGAAACCGCGTATGACAAAATTTGAGCGAGTCAAATTTTCGAGGTACTATATGTTCATCATTGGATCATGGAATAATTGAAAAATGAGACCCAGATCGAGATTATGAACATTGTGCTGTAAAATGAATACAGCCTTTTCGGCTCACGTCAGCAGTGAACTGCATTTCCAAAACATCAGCAAAAATCTGGCATTTTCGAAATCAATATTGGCTGAGAATGTTCAACATAAGCTTGGCTTTAACGAATGAACTTTTTTCACAACCTATTCATTCGAGCGGTCGTCTTAGCAACTTCAGATGCGAGTAGAATAGAATCGCCTGTAGAACATTCATTATGATAAGAAGATTCTTTTTACTCTCTCATCCATGAATCTTCAAAGACTTCCTTGATCTTGTTTGAAAATGCCGAAAATGCCAAATAAGAAACCATTCAGTGCATGGACTCGTTCAACGTTTTCCACATCAATATCGCCATTCCCCAATAATAGTAAATCCAAGGCTAATCCCAAATCCAAATCCGTTCATTCAACGCCCAATAGTTGGACTACTGTATTGACCATAGTCGGATGTTTATTATCCGGATTAATGTTCGCAATAGCCGGTGTCATCGTTTTGTCCATTGAAACGCATGCACCGTTTCAATACGCCGGTGCTGGATTATTGGGAATGGGAATCATTCTAACATTGGCCTGCGTCCATTTACAACAAAGGAATGTATTGAAATTGTTCTAAAATTGATTCGTACATGCAATTTATGATAAAAATTTTGCCTATATTGATTGCTGAATAGAGAACTTGCAAAAACAGCCAAAAAATGGCAAGCCGGTATCAGAATTTTTTAAATTTTGCTGCTTTAGCCGAAACATCAGTCGATAGATGGCCTGTAATGACGTTTACCTATGTAATTGATGATGTTCTATCGATTGATCATGCTCTGATCACCCCAAAATTGATATTTCAAAAAATCGATATTCTGATCAAATTCGTAAATATTGAGTTTTTATCAAAATAAACGACGCCAACGTGTTCAGCGTGATCACATGTACTAGATCACATGCCTTCTAACCAGTTCTTGTGATTATATTGCCATTATGACGCGATTTGAAAATCGATAATTTTGTAACATTTGGACCCTGTTACAGGGCCATTACTAAATCGATAACCCTGATAAACACATGCTTTTCCCGATAGAATCGATCATGCTCTACCTAATGATCACATCAAAATTGACGACCGATCGAGATTTAGGAAATTGATAATTTTGATTAACTTACCGATTATCGATCGTAGAGAAAAATAAATGCGATTTTTGGAATAAGCCTAGTTAGTTTATCTAGAAAACATCTTTACACCTTGAATTCTGCGTAAAAAGGGTCTTGTGAGAGGATATGAAAATCTTGGATTTAAGCGGTTACAGTATGCCAGCAAGTTTTTCATTGCGGGTTTCTGTGCATAGGTGTTCATGAAAGAGAAAGTGAATATCGGTTGTAGTATAATCGGCTCTGTCGCATCTGATAGGGGTATTAGTTTTGATCAAAAATCGATATTTAAATAATCGATATTTTGAAGGCTACTTCTGATCAGAATAATAAAGAACATTGAAATTTTAGCATAAATATTCACAAGAACGCATATCGATGCTCCCTATTGGAGCCTGTAAAACGGTTCCAGAATGGCTTCGATGGGTATAATGGTTTTTTGAGATCCACATCCTCATTTCCAGTATCTTTCTTCACCAGCATCATTTCAATATTCGTGATGCCACTTTTTCGTTCTAGCAGTGATTTTTCAGTCTCCACTGCTCCGCCACCTTTGCATGCGCATTTGCATAAACACGAACACGAAATATGCCAGCAATGCTTTTTTGATTGATTGGATTGGACTGTATTCAAGGCTTTCATATCCTGCTGGATATCTTCCTGGATTTGCTCTTGTATTTCCGAATCTCCGGAGCTTTGCAAAGGCTCAATTTCAGCATTCGAATCCGGTATGGTCAATGCTGGCGTGGCAGCTAATAAAGCCGCCCTGGTCAACGCTTGACGTCTCAAATTTGAATCACTGGTTTTCTTCCTCCGAAAACTTCCGAATATCCCGCGCGAAATGACGGACGATTCCTTAGCGTCACCCTCACGATTCCCTCCAATCTCGTCCTCATCGGTCGGTCTGTAAAGTTCCATTACGGATGTTTCCTGATCGTCCTGTTCCACCACGACTGCGTTGGCCATATTAGCTAACGCTTGTAAATCAGCACGCACCGATCTTTGATGCGACGGTGCTTGAGCCAGGACGGGTTGTCTGGACGCGAATAAAGTCTGATTCGTAGCCGACGGTCCGGTGAACCAATTGGCGTAAATCGTACGCGGCAAAACTACTTGCCAAAATACTTGCCTGTATTTGGAACTCATTGCGCAATAGAGTATGAAATTGACCGAACTATTGATTAATGATAATAAATCCAATATATCGCCGATATTTTTGTACACGTACATTTGCATATCCTCCACGTATATACCGCTCAATATGGAGACGGCGCCTTGCGGGAGTTCGGTCAATAAAAATAGGCCCAAAATGACCAATAACATAGTGGTCGTTCGATCGGATTTCATTTGAGCTTGCGCTTGCGATTGGGCTTGTAAGAATCTGGCCCTGGCTCGATTCGTGGATGTCTCGAATAACGCGCGTCGACGTCGTTCGGCTTTTTTTATGGTCCATAATAAATCGGTGATCAAAACGGCCAGTAAAATGCAGGGTATAATTTTGAACAAAGTCCCCGTCAACCATAATGTCAAGGTGAATAGGAAACAGTAATTCTCAGGGATAGTGATCGTATAGGTTTTCTGATCCCTGGCATACTGTAATGCTAATTTCGAATCCTGGCACGTATCGTTGAAATAATTGGGGAATTCAACGATTCGGCTACAAAATACGCTGGGAATGCAGAATGTGAATACGCATAAATATACGATCAAGCATATTTTCCACGTATTTTTCGAACTCAACCATTTGGAACCGGTCATGGCTCGTTTCAGGGTCATATGCCTGACGAATGCCATGGCCACGGCTAACCATAAACCGGTCGTATGCAATGCTACGCTAATTATAATATGACATACTAAATATAACATCCACGCGTAAGAATATAAATTCGGATTACACTTTTGCGTGGTCAGTACGAAATGCATGATATAAATCAAATACGAGGCCATAGTTCCCATATCGCAAAATGCGATACCGGTCAATAGAACGTTGATGGACGATCTCATTTGACGTTTCGTCAAGACCATGATATTGATCACGTTCGTGATTATACCGAATATACAAATTACCGTACACAGATATCCGTGATACGGTTCGTAGGATAGTCGGAAATACTCCAGATTCTCGATAATCTCTTTCGTAGAATTCTCGTCCCAATTGAACAATGGGGTTCCGCTGTAGCATGTCATGGCTAACGGGCGATGACCCCAAAAAATGGCGCAGACTTTGGACGCCTGAACCTCAAGAACTACTGTAACTCAAAAATTTCAATTGCGTAAAATGCGTCTGACAAATGAGAGCCATAATTATTCGAGCCGATGAGTTGCACCGAATTGACCACCCAAGCAGTGGACAGAGGGTCATGGCTAACCGAAACGATCATCCAACGCAGTAGTCGCATGAATTGCTGGAAATTTCAAACGCGAATCATCTGGATGATTTTTCTCAAGTTTAATTCAAGTGATGCCTTCCATTCAGAGGGGGGAACGCATATGCTATTTTCTTCTCGAGTACTCGCTGACAAAGGAAGCCATTCAGTCGAGTAGATTAACTGAAATTCCATCCAGATGGGGGCATGATCATAGCCAAATTGAGCAGGAAGTGATTTAGATCGAAATGAAAACTACCAATATCCAACCATGAAATCTAAATGACCATTTGGATCAATGACCAGATGGTTAAAATGCCATCAATTCTTGCAAATGTACTTTCCAATTACTGCTCGTATCAAAAAGAATGATGCTAAAATGGCATCCATTTGAATGAATTCTCCAAATTGAGCGTGGCCTGATTTATGCACAATTTACTAGCCATAGAAAGGAAATCATCCCGGAAATGGGGTGATGTGGTTTCGCAATGGACAATTTGCCTTTTTGCACGAAGAAACTAGCCAGTAAAAAATGTCGATTCATCAAGAGTTAGACGAGTTTTTTCCGACCTCATCTCATTGCTGGAGGCTGTGAATGATCTTTGCATTGCTCTTGGGCAAAAAGATTGAATTGCATAATACATGGCACTGGGATTTTAAAAGTCAAAATCTGTAGAATATCAAAGTTTCATCTATAGCAAATTTTTGGGCCAAAAAAGTTTGGCCCAGATTTTGTAATTTCTGCTGTTGATTGCATACTCGTGTGGAATTGAATAATTCGTATTCATCATGATCATTTTTGCATTGTAAAAACTTTTCCTGTACTTTCGAAATTGCAAAAAACCCGAAAATTTACTCACGTGTTATATCCTCCTAGTTCCAAAATTTGAATTTGCGCCAAAATGCGTACCTGCGAATCAGGTTGTGCTCGACGCCGAAGTGTGCTCGACGCCACGTAAATTTTGCAGATGGCTTCCCCTCTTCGCAAATTTGGTTAAAGCGAAAATCGATGTAATTTTCAATCGATTCCGATATCTACATTCCATTTTATACGATTCTAATAACCTATTCCGCGTTTTCAATCTTACGGAACCGGTAAGTGGAATAGTGATGATGGATTTCTGCATATTTTTTGCAAAATTGTGGAAATTTACCTTTTCCAAACGCTGGAACTGAAAAAGTCTTTTTTCAGATTTTTACGAATATTATTTGGATTACTTCGAAGTTTTATTGAAAATGCCGGCCGTGAATCGTAATACCGTCGACCGACGGGGAAGGTAATGGATTTTGATTGAATAATTCATATGCCTTGATAAATTGGCAGTTGGCCAGTTCGTCAAATTGGCATGATGCCAATTTTGTTTCTTCTTCCCTACGGAGAAAGGGAATGCTTATACAGGATTTATGCACTGCCAATAATATCTGATGCACTCAGTGCATTTTTTTGCACTTAATAATACGTATTGACATAATTTATTTTCAGCATGCTACCACGTTTATCATTGGCGGGCCACGTTATTCAGAAGAAGAAGGTGGAAGTTCGAATGACCAAAGCGGCTCATTTACGTATCTCGGCTATTATGAAGAAAGATGGAAATGAGGTACTTCATGCATACTTTCATAAATGCGTCTTCTCGAGATCATTTGGTTTTTCAGACGATGCAATCAAATTCATCTGTTACGACGTTCTTCGGTGCAGTCCCAGCATCGAACGGACCAAAGGTCAGCGGCATTCCAACATTGGTGAAAGATCAAGAAATGGGTGGTAATCGTCGATCTATCGTGATCAAAAATCGGTAAGATTCTTTCTTATGATGCAAATATTCATCGACATCCAGAGGCCCTTTTTCAGCATCAGTATGTATGTGGCACGAAGCGCTGCTTTACCATCAACCAAACCGAAAGATGATGCCACCGTCAACAGTCAATATCGTCCTGTGCCGGTCGTCGTGGCTTCGAATTTATTTCCGACGCTGAAAGGGAAGACTTTGGTGGAGCAACAAAGTAATGGTTGCAAATTCGCTAGTGTTAGCGATCGCTAACGTTATCCTTTATTTCAGATGAACTCAGGAATCAATTTCGCGTTGACGACGGGGCCAGGCAAAGTATCTTGACCCACCAAGGAGTTGCCGAAGCGGACGGTTATCGCGGAGGCTCTCTGGTATGTTTTGATACCACATTTTATTCATATGAGCCTCATACATTTTTCATTTCAGATTGTTGGTGGCGACAATCGTCGTCGCAAATCTATTTATCGTCGAGGTCATGGTGTTAATCTTATGGGCGAAGGAACGCAACGTCTGGTACAAGCGAGCATACTGGCTTCTCGTAATGATGGCAATTTGGCTGCTAATTGCAATTTATGTGAGTATTTTGCAAGTGAGAATATTATTTGCTAATGCGACCCATTTTTTAGTTATGAAACCAAAGACGCCTGCGCGATTTTCGTTGTGCCATCGTCCATCGATCGCATATTTCAGTGGTGGAGTTACGCCGTCGCCTGCTTGCAAGGTATGCTTGGTTTCTGTTCCATGAATATCAATGATCAGCATTCATTTATTTCAGACCGATCATAACCGCGACATGGTTGGTTTCGGCACATTCGCCAGGGCGCTTCCATCGCATTCGCATTCCACGCCAATTGTCGATAATGTGAGCGCCATTCAGGTGAGTTGATTGTATACTTTGATTAGTTTGGCAGCATTTGTGACTGCATTGCTATGCTGTTGGCATATGCACTGACCTAATTCCGATGTTCATTTCAGGTCCCAGCGGTTTCGGAACAGGCCGGCCCAAGCGGTATACAATACGGCAATCGCGGAAATCAGTTGACCAATCAGTTCAATATTCCGCGTGTGAAAGTAACCCCACCGTCACCGAACAAGGTAAACATGCAATTTTATATTTACTGACTGCATTGTCATAACGGGTTTCTCTTTCAGGTCATGCGTAAAGAACCCAATATGGCTGCTGCCGCCATTTCCCATTCGCCTAAACGCCGTACCACAATGGAAATGCGCGATATTTATTCGAATATGTCGGTCGAGCATCTCGAAGGCGAATTGGCTGATCTGCTGAAACGCACTACAATCGTCACGGAATTGCTGGCGACCGGTTCGAAGAATGCTACGCCGATCATTGCTGGGAAACCGATGGAACGTCGTCAACAGATTGCGTGCTCAAACAACGGCCTGGCTACGATCGTGGAAAATCGTGAATCCACCAGCCCATTGTCGTCGACCGAACGCTCCGAGCCGAACAAGGGGAACGTATTGGAAACGATTTTGGAAGGATCGGGAGATACCGAAAAAGCCAGCAGCAACAAGAAAGAGAATGTAGCTCCACTCAAGAAGATGCCCACACCCAAGAAGATGTCCAAGCGTAATGCCGCCACTGCTTCCGAAGATGAACAACCACCGCACGTGCCTGGATTCGGCTTCAAAAACACGTACCAATTACGTCCACGTCGCAAGTAGAAGCAATGATTCAATGGGCTCATCTTGGCCCGAATTCGTATAATTCTTTGACAAAATTACTAATGATCGAAATATGCTTTTCTTTTCTCGACACTATGCATTTCATGATAACTGCCTATATGTATTCAATTTCGTGAAAAATTCGATGCGACTTGTAATGTCGATTCAATAACAAGTATGCTTTATCATATGTTTCTTGCTTATTGATCGAGGGATCAAATCCCATCCCTGATATATCTTTGAATATTTGATTATCATGTGAAATTTGCATATTACTGATTGCCAGATTGAAATCATATGGGTGCTGATTTGTGCATCGAAATCAATCGAAATATGCATGCGTAATATATAAAGATATGATCCCACCCGTTTAGCAATTATCAAATCATGCCTACAGTATCCTTGTATATTTTTGATCATTCTGATCATGATCGATTTTACGCTGCTGTAGTCGATTCTGCAGTGGTAGTTGATTCGGTCGATTCTGGACTGGAAGCAGATGATTGAGGGCTGCTTGCTTCGGATGATGCAGCACTTGTGGCAGCCGTTTGTGGGGTCGTGGCTTCGGATGAAGCACCCGAAGTTGGACTGGTGCCAGCTGACGAAGATCCAGCGGATGATGGGCTACTGCCTTCGGTTGTAGCAGGTGTGGACGCAGCCGATGTTGGAGACGATCCAGGGCTGCTTCCGCTCGATGCTGGTGATGTGCCAGCCGAACTGGGAGATGTTGCAGATGATCCAGGAGTGCTGGATTGAGGGCTTGATCCGCCAGTCGTTGGACTGGATCCACCGCTACTTGGACTTGAACCACCGGTCGTTGGACTGGTTGCAGACGATGGTGTAGTTGCACTCGACGATCCAGGACTGCTTCCGGATGAAGCGGGACTCGTGGCTGATGATGATCCTGGGCTTGTGGCACTTGATGGGCTTGATCCAGTTGATCCGCTTGAAGCTGGTGATGTAGCACTTGACGAGCTTCCTGTGCTGGATGCTGGTGAACTGCCTCCAGTCGATGACGCTGGGCTTGATCCTTGGGACGATGAAGCCGGAGATGTGGCTTCGGACGATGCTGAACTTGCAGACGCTGGGCTGGATCCTTCGGACGATGCTGGACTCGATCCACCACTCGGTGATGTACCTTCGGACGATTCAGGCGACGTTGGCGGTTCTGTCGGTGGTACTGTAGTTTGTTTCGGACCGCATTCTCCGGATTTGGATTTTGTATGCGTCACTGTTTTTCGATATTCAATATATCGAGAATATTTCTCATATTTTCCACTCTCGTAATGCTTCATGAATTGACTCATTCTCTCCAATTCCGGCATGAACGGATTGCAATCTTTGTCTATAAAAAAGGAACCGCCTTTGTGAATCTTAATATTTGGCAGGTTTACTGTAACCGCTTACCTGCCGATGTGAACATGCATGTTTCGGCGCAAATATCGCCCATTTTACCAGCGTTGGAGAAACAATCACCGCGGCTTTTCAGTTTTTTACAATCGAACTTCGAATCGTCCTTATCTTTGTCGTATTTGGGACGTTGATTGGATGAATAACCATAATCGCGTACTGGAAATAATTGCGCAATTATTGCATTGCTCACATAGCAAGCATTGCAAACTTACGTTTATAAAATTTCGATTTCCCGCATCTAGAATTCAAATTTTGATCAGATCAGAGGCCTGAATGATAATTCAAATTGATCACTTACGATTTTGGACAGAACATTTTCGCCTCGTCCGAATCGCATTTCTTCCACGCACTTGCGCAATTGTCATGATAATCGCTTTCGTATTTCTTCTCTTTGTATTCGCTGAGGACTTCTGCAAAAAAACTGGCAATGCAAATTGACATTGCGCAATCCATTTGAAAATTTACCGTCTTTCTTCATGACCGTGATTATTTCGGTAGCAACGTGTTGTTCACCATTGCATTTCTTGATTTTCACGTTATCAAACGTGGATATGGATTTGGTTTCTGAGCCTAAAAATTTATATTGGTCAGCATGGAGCATGCTGAACGTCTGCATTTGGGGGAGGGTTAGAAATTTTGAATTCGCGCCCTGAATCTATGACAAAAGTGAAAAGATGGTGGTGGTCCTGGATAGGGAGGCGGGTAATCCCAAATGCATTTCGCAATGACTTTAAAAATTTATCGGGAATTCAAATGAGTACGTACTGCTTGATTTGCATTCTTCATCGATTTCTTGCAAATCCGAATCCATTTGAATATGGACACTGCTGGATTCTTCCGTTTCTTCCGTATGCTCTTCTGTATGCTCCGATTTTTCTGATTTCTTCTCTTCATGCATACCGTAACGTTGACGTTCTTTCTTCTCATTTTCCGTCGTTGTCGGTGCAGGTGTGGTGGGCGTGGTTTCAGCTGGACTCGTTGCTTCTGAAGCTGGTGAACTACCTCCGGAACTGCCACCGCTGGCTGGTGAGGTGGCTAGAAAAATTGCGCAATTTCAGTTTGGATTTTGGAAATGGAATTGCTGCTTTGCTTGCTTGACAGAAGCGGTTACAGTATGCCTTGTGGAGAATGAAAATTGTCCAAGGCAGTTTTATGTGTATTTTTAAAGCATACTTACCAGAACTACTTCCGGTTCCAGTGGTTCCTTGTGATCCGGAAGAAGCTGGTGAAGTGGCACTGCTACTTCCTCCCGAAGATGCTGGAGAAGTTGCTCCACTGCTTCCTTCTGACCCTGGACTGGTGCCTTCAGATGAAGCCGGCGATGACCCTTCACTGGACCCTGGGCTAGTACCCCCGGACGAGGCCGGCGATGAGCCTTCGCTGGATCCAGGACTGGTTCCTTCACTGGAACCAGGGCTTGTACCTTCTGAACCGGGAGATGAGCCTTCACTCGACCCGGCTGGAGTAGTGGCTTCACTTCCGGCCGGTGATGATGCGCCTTCACTTTTAGAATCACTAGATTTGGAATCGCTACTACTACTCTCGGATTTCGTTTCCGTTTTCGTTTCTCCACCAGAAGAAGATGAAGATTCACTTTTCGTCTCGGTTTTCGACTCACCACCTTCGGATTTCGTTTCAGTTTTAGTTTCCGAATGTTCTTCTTTCACTTCATCAGCTTTACAAAAGCTTAACGTGAAAATTAGCAAGCATAATGCTAATATAATAATTTTAGCCATGGCTAAGAAATTGAGTACCGATTTTTTTCCAAACCACTCGCCTCAAAACTATAATTTTACTGTGAAGATTTTACACCTACACTTTTCCCTTGAGAAAAGTGCGACGATTATTTTGACAGACTTCACCAATGTGCCCAGAGGCTATGCAAATTTTGCGGGGCGTTGTTTTTATGGTAGAGGCTAGTTTTGCATACGTCACATCCGGCTTCCAATTTGGAATGAAGGATTATTTATCCGTTTGGCATTTTTTACGTGGGTGTGACCACAGGATATCCTATTTGGGATGATTGACGATCCGGAAGAAGTGATAGCAGGATTATTGGCCTTGCGTGGAAATGAGCTATTTTGAAAATAGCGCAATTTACGATGCTTCACGCATTGCTGCCATGATATCTCCCCAAATCAAGTGATCAGAGCATTGAGAAACGCATCTGCCTATATTCTCAGTCACGCTATATGGCATGATTACGTTGTGATCATTCAAAAATCGATGTTTCTGATCAAATTTGAAAATATACCTGTTACATGTAACTAATGACAAAGTGGGGCCAACTGATAAAATTACAGGATCAGAATATGACCCTCTAAACTTTCTCATCCATCATAGCATGCGGGTTTCAGCAATGCTGAAGATGTGCCAAAATCCATGTATTTTCATGCTTGGATGGGGGCTCATTTTATTCAAAGGCGGATCCAGGATTTTGTAATCGGCGCGTGCTGATCCAGTCATGATAGTAATCTGATCAAATTACAGAATTATCCCTATTGCATGCTTTCCAATATGGCCATTTCTCTTTTGGATCCATTGGCTGATCTAAATTCTTGCAAAATCTTCTCCATGCTTTTCTTCTTTTCCCACCATATGTTAAAAAACATATGGCCATTATTATGCCTTTTACATTCAGAGTGCATGCGCAAAGGTTCCACGTACCGCAAATACCGTACTCAAATACAATCCCCTCGATCACAAGCACTCCTCGAATAGACGCACTCTCTGGGGCTCTTTGAAATCAAAAACACGTGCAAATCGTATACTCGAATAAAAGCACCCCCTGAGCACGGTTTGAAATAATACAAGCACTGTGCTTATAATCGAGCATCTATCTACGGTAGATTTACCACCGAATTTTGTCTCCTTGTAATATGTGTGTGTACGGTGTGCCGTTCTCCTTTTATTCAAACTGTATGAAAAACAGGTAAAGTCATGCAAATTTTGAATTCATACGAGCATCGATATTCAAAAACCTTTCAAAGTTGATTGTTTGAAAAAGTTTT
>JAQIWJ010001378.1:0-11626 GCA_034695185.1 Discolaimus major
CGACGACGTCGTGGAAGAATTCCTACGCTTCATTTATCAACAAGAACCCTCGGCGGATTTCAAAAAGGTAAGCGTAAATTTATCTCAATTTCGATGCCTTTATGTAATTACGCTTCATCTTTTTCCAGCTGGCACCGATGGTGATCGTATTGGCCGAGACGTACGAAGTGCCGGATTTGATCTCGATGTGCGAACGCGAAATAGCCGTCCAAGATTTGACCTCGGTGGAGAAAGCGTTGAACATGTTGCGCGAAGCCGAGGAGCATCGAATGACGGCGGCAAAATCGGTCTGTTTCCGATATTTGTACGAGAATTTGGAAACGGTACGTACGCAAGAGGAATGGCGTTCTTTGATCATGGACGAACCCCAACTGCTGACCGAAATGCTGTTGGAATCGAAACGCTTCCGGGTCTTAGATTCAAAATGAACGTGGAACGTGGTGTGATGGCAATGATCAAAAATTGATCAATGATGATCCTTCTTTCTTCGACCTATTCGTAATGTGATTTCGTGATGATTTCGATGTACTAGAGAATCCGATGTGCAAAAAAAAACTGAAGGCGAAAATTCATGTGTGATTGATGAGGAATTGAGTTAGATCCCAAATTTTGATATTTTTACTGTATTGGATGATGTTTTCTGTATAATCGACCATGATGCATCGGTCGATGGAAATCGATTGATCGCGTGGTGATCAATTTCTGAAATTTCGCCAGATATCTTTTGCGTTGGCATCCTTTATCCGAATCTAATTGCGCAATTAGCATGCTCCGAAAATACTTCAGGCATTAGTCGATCAATTATTTATGTAAACAGATCGCATTTCTCGCCTGGTGCGATGAGAAATGAAAATGTATCTCGAAAACACATTTTTGCTTTCGAAAGCAGCTGATTCTGGAATTTCCTTGTTCAGAGAGAATGACGTACGAAAACAATGTCACCAGATGCGTGGATCGGATAGGCTTCGAAAGCCATTTATCTTCGGCTAAATTCTTTCCCCGAATCATCTGCTTCCATTCCGTCAAAGTTTTCTTTACGTAAAATGATCCAGCTGGAGTTATAAAAACTAGTTCCTCGGTTGTTTTCTCTGCCCAATGAGTTTAGGCAGTGCCAGGGGAGTATAAATGCGTTCACTTTCTTCGAAGAAAGCCACTTGAATTTCAAATAGACCCATAAGCGAAATCCGAGATGTCTGAAACGTATCAGTTATTATTTCGTGTCCGATTCGATCGATCATTCCCGTTTTACGACGATGATCCGATGTACGTTCGTGTGCAAAGATTCGCATCCAACGGTGAGAGAGAGAAGATTGCGCAATTTTTTTAATGATCCGTACAATCGGGGGCATAGAGGAAGGGTCGTGGGAATTCCTAGCTTAAGTGTGTAATTCGATCAGGCTAAGGCTTCGATTTCGAAACTAAGCTTATCCAATCATTATCCCCGGAGAGATTGGTTGGAATTTTCCCCAACGCCTGTCATTTTTAACACATTCAATTTCCAGAAGCCGAGGTTGTTTTTACTGGAAAAACTCAGCAGGCACCACGCGAATTCTCAATTTCTCATCGCTTTTTCCCCCACCCCATACCTGAACGTGAATTGGCAAAGGAGGGCGGATTCGCCTAACTTCCTTGTACTTTTTCCCTCATTTCTAACAAGTAAGCCCGAAAAGTCGTCTCTTTCCAGATGGGTCAGAATAGTCAGACCTTTTTTCTATGATTATACTGTATACATACGAGGTACTGGAAAAATCAATGCCTACTATGGGTGTGGTATTTCTGAAGAATTGCAATGCACCTTTTGTCTCCATGGCCGAGCCATGTTTTTATCCCCGAGTCCATTAGGGAAATTAAGCAAATATTTTTCCCTCATATTATCCAGCATACGGGGGTATGGAGGAAATGCCAATGTTCGATTTATGAGAATATCTATTCGAAGGTGCATCGAAGCATAGGTGTATATTTCCCCTAGAAGGGGGGGGGAGGCCTTAATTTAAAAATCTCCTATTCATTTTCGCTTACATTGGCCGAATAGTCGGCATTTGGAGAAAGAAGGCGGTGGACACCCGCCATCTTATTAGCTATTGCTTTAAGATTAGCCATTCGAATAGAAAATGGCCTTTGACTAAAATCCTTTGTAAAAACAGGTGGCAAAGACATGCTATTTCAATGCGGGTGGTCCTGAATGTGAAAAATATTTCTCAAAGCTTTTTTGCTTCATCCTCATTCCAGCGGCTTACTGTAACCGCTTTTATTTGCAGATTCACAATCCAATATGATGCCTGTGCGTGAGACGATTTTGAATAAAGTTAATTCGTTTCGAAAACATGATATGGAGCCGAAAAAATCGCCTCGCCGCGAGGCCGTTTTCGATCATCACAACGTACATCCGCATTGGGATGAATTAGATGAAAATCCCCATCCCTCGGATTCGAAAAAATCGACTCGAAATGGATTACCGAAAATCGATAATAGCATTGACGATAGCGAGGTGATCAGAACGTGCGAGCCGCGTGATCGCCCGTTAGATCGGAAGAAATCGGCATCGATGAGAATGGATAAATCGAAATTGTCCGATGATCACCAAATGCCCAGACGGAATTCGGGTGCTGATGTTGAATGTATCCATATGAGTCAAGTGAATCAAATGAGAACTGAACGATTAGCGAATGCGTTGAAAGTGAGTGACCATTGGTCAGAACGCGTGATTGATCAAATTTTCTACAAGAAAAGGTGGCGGAGATTTCTGCCTTGAGTGACCCTGGGTCAACTGGGGTGGATGGCTGTAATGCCTTGCTTGACCATTGGTCAATCATACCTGCCTGATATTTCAGGCCCTTCAAAAACGCGATGATGACGGCCTATCGCGGACGCAATCGATGAAAACCAGCCGACGCCAACGTCCGACCGCATTGACAGCACCGATTGACCAAACGAAAAAGCCAGAAGATGATGAGAATAGGATTAGTGAATTTCGTCGACGTACGTCCAGCGTTCCGCCGCGAAAGAATCGTCCCGAACTGGACGCTGGTCATTTATCGCCGTTAGAACGTATGCGTACATTCACCATCGATCCGACGAAAGGTGCTGTCGTGAATCGAGGCGATTCATTTCGACGACGTTGTAATACCGGCGGTCAACAGAAATCCTTGACCGATACGTTATTGAGTCCTGGTCAACAAAGTTCCACGTTGACCAGTCGAAGTCATTCGCCGATTCCCTGCTCAATATTGAGTCCACCGTTGGAAGAATGCCAATTGGTGAATACGATCGGACGATATCATATCGTCGTTTTGGGTTTGGATGGCGTGGGAAAAACGTCCATGATCAATCAATTCATGACGTCCGATTATTGTAATCCGTTCCAAAACGAAACAGGTACCGGAATTGCGCAATTTTGCCTGGGCAAAATTTGAATATTCGATTATCTGATCCACTTTGTGATCAGTCAATATTGCGCAACTATGCATGCAAATTATGATATTCGCATTATGATCAGCATTCTGGTCAAATCGATAATTGCGCAATTTTGCATGCCAAATTGAATATTCGCATTATGATCACGAGTGATCACATTCTGATTAAATCGATAAAACACCTTATTTCAGGCACTGATCGAGGGACAATCGATAATACGGTTACTGTAATATTGAACGGCGAAGAATCGCAATTGACATTCATCGAAGTCGATAATCAGAAGGTAAGCTCATGATCCTGATCACTTGATTTGTACAAGTGATCACTATTTTTGCCTGTGATCACTTCGATCAGTACTAAGTGATCAGTGATTTTCAGAACGACCTATCGTTGACATTGAGCGGGAATGGATATTTGGTGGTGTACAGTATCGATGACGAATTGAGTTTCGAGAATGCCAAACAAGTTCTATTCCATTTACGCCTGCAAATGCACAGTGCCGAGAAGCCCATAATTTTGGTGGGTAATAAAATGGATTTGGAACGAAAACGAATGGTGGCTACTGAAGGTGAGTGACCAGTTGAGCCGAGCCTGGTCATGCAGATGCTGATTGCGCAATCTGAGCAGACTATCACAGGTGACCCCATCCTGGGGGCATCTGCTGTCAAGATTGCGCAATTTTAGCACTTCAATCAGCAGACAATCGCAAGAATCATTGCGCAATTTGATCAAACTCTTCTTTTTCAGACGCCAAATTAGCGGCCAAAGAGAACGATTGTAAATTCGTGGAGATCGCCGTGGCCTTGGGACATCACGTGGACGAATTACTGGTTGCCATTTTGGCTCAAGTCAAACACGACTCGCAATCGCCGACGAAACCGGTGGAAGATGCGCAGGAAAATGGTCACGATCAAAAGCAGCAATCGACCAGTTCATCGTCCAGATCATCGTCGGATTCATTATCCATGAAAGGATTCAAAAACGCCATTACTCGAACGTCGACCAGACGCTCGAAAACGCCAGCCAAGGATCCAGATGCGGTCGCGACTAGTTGTTCGAATTTGACAGCGGTCGGTCATCGAATTGCGGATAAAGTATTCGGACGAAGGCGTGGATCGAAATCGTTAGAGGATTTATTGAGTATTAGGAAATAATTGATTCTAAGATTTATGTATGGCCTTTTCAAATATTCGGATTATTGCCATTTCCTTCATATCGATCATGATATTTTTACCTGTACATATGGATCAATCGATATTTTGATCACTGATTGATATCCAGAATACGAAGATCTGAACATTGTCGTGCTGTAACCGCTCGAAAATTCAGCATGCTGAGCAAAATTGCGCAATTCAATCAGAAGATCTGCGCATTGGCATACTGTAACCGCTAAAAATGTCACTGTCTTCATTGAACGTGAAGAAAATTTGCAATTTTTTAGAAGCCATGCAAGAAACGCTTTTGTGATGCAAAAATTTTCGTGGGCGTTTATTTTAAATTTGCAAAACCAGAATTCATCAATGACGTCATAATTCGAAGAAAGTGGCATTCTCATTCGTGAAAAGGTGAAAGCCGGACGTATTTTTACATAGAAGCCCTTAAAATACAACTTAGAAATCGCTATTTGAATTTATTTGAAAATTTCACACAATTTTATATGGAAATGATCAAATATCGATTGTGGGATATTATTTTGATAACTAACTTTGTAATCAGCCAATGTTTTGCGCAATTTGGTAAATTTGCATACGGAAAATCACATTGATAAGGGAAATAAGCCATTTTTGCAGGATCTCTTGGATCACCAATCGGAGGTGGTCTAACTGGATTATCCAATGGATATCCTGTAAATGGATTTGGTGCATCACCGCTCGGATATAATGCAAATCCGGTCAACGGATTTGGCGGATCTCCTCTTGGATACAGCTCTTATCCAGCAAACAATCTCAATGCAAATCCATATAGCGGATTAATGTCTCCGTTATCCCATCTCGGAGGCATGGGTTCCCAATACGGAGGCGGATTCGCTGGAGCCGGTGGATCACCATTCGGTGGATTAAGCGGATTAGGGATGGCACCGTTGAGTACGATGACTGGATTCGGTGCAATGCCAACGTCTCCGCTCGGCGGATTGAACGGATTAGGCGGATCCGCGTTGGGTAGTCCAGGAAGTTTACCTGGACTTCCGCTCGGAGGATTAGGCCTTGGATCTGGATTAGGCGGATTAGGATCCGGAGGTCTAGGCGGCCTTGGAACCATGGCTAATTTAGCATCCGGTTTGACTTCGTTTGGAAGAAAATGATGATGCTTTGTGCAATGGATTTTCAAAGTGGCATACTGTAACCGCTATTCATAATTTCGAAGCAGCGATTTTAAATAATATATTCCGATATAATCGACTGTGCTGATTCTATTGGTGCAAGTCAAAGCCAATTTTTGCACAGCCGCACGTGTCACTTGGTTATGCTTTAGCATTACAGTATACCTGTTCAGTTTTCGACTGATTACTCGGAAATACGACACCTTGAGCGTGAGCAGGATCAATTTACATGTATCCCTTGAAAATTTAATCATGACATCACGCTTTCAATTCATACCTAGCCAACATGTTTGCAAACTACATTTTTAAATTCAAAAATTGGCGCATTTTTCAAACCTTGAATTCCGTGAAGGCACGAAAGATTTCTTCGCTTATTCCTAATGATAAAAATAGTCCCTCCCAATTGCATCACTAGAATAAACATCAATTCATCAAAGAACTCGTAAATTACATTCTCAAAATGCCTGATGAGAATCGTTAGGCATCCTCTGGGGGATGCGTTTTTTAGCTATTTCGACCGAAATCGAATTAAGCCTAATGGAACGCGTTGATTTTCTACGCAGAATTTGTATAATATTGAAAGGGAAATGGCATGGAATTTATCTTTCGAGTAAACAAAAGTCTAAAAACACTCATCATAGAAATAGAATGTTTATATACGTATTCAAAATTTGACGTCAGAATCGAGGTTAGCTACCCGTCGAAGGCTATTATTCATTGCATAACATTTCGAGAAACCTCCTACTTTCTCCACCTGGTGACGTGTAAACACAAGTTCTAGCCTTTGCCAACCGACGAACGGCAACAGGCGTAAAATACATTGTTAGCAAGAAAAGTTTCCTGTTTCTCGGCTTGTGTTTCTTTGCAACTTTTTCTCCGGCTTCAGCTAAGTAAGCGTAGGATACACCTTTGGAAAAGCGAATGCCAAGGCCAGGGGATACGCCGGGGTTGGAAAGCATCGATTTCTGACCGTTTTTCTCTTCTTGCTCTAATTCTCGTCCCATTTTGCTGCCAGCTGCTGGCTGCGACAATGCATCTACTTTCACTATCCGTTCTCTCCGCCTGTGCCGGTTGGCAGCAAGGCCCCTCCAATCCGTACGTTGCGTAAGCTTTGAGTAGGAACATTCTTTTCTAGAACCAGTTTTACACTAGCAGCTGGAAATATTGAAAAAGAGGCCTCTCTCTCTCTCTCCCTGTACGCTTGGCCATTTTGGACGGTTGGAAATTGGAAACTAGTAGAAATTGTTCACCTAAACATTGCCACCCATTGCCCGTATATTTGCCTATACATGGGGGGTGTGAGAGTAGAATGAGACGTAATTATGTTCCGTCTGATCATCCATTATCCACTTGTCACCTCTACTATAGATGGGGAGGGAGGAGGCCCAGGTGAGAAACTCCCGCATCCGGATATGCTTGGCTCAAGTTTGTCTCTCGGGTATTCTTATTTTTATTGGCCATTTGAATGAGGTTTTTCAAATTGAGATACCTAATTTATACATACATCATGCTGAGATGCTTTTACTGATGATTGATTTGACCCATTGGTCACAGTAGACAGTGATCATTTTCTGATCAGGCCAAACAGTGCCTTTCCAGGCATACTGTAACCGCTTCTCCCCATACCGCTTTTATGCATGTCATCAAAAAATCAGGGTGGGATTTGATGCTGATACCCATGCATAACGACCAGTGATTAGATTCTGATCAATTACAGATCGATCAGATCACAAATCCAATCAGGGCGGGATTGGATGCTGACGCCCATGCATAACGACTAGTGATTAGATTCTGATCAATTACAGATCGATCAGATCACTAATTCCAATCGATTATTTGCCAATGAAGTACACCGTAATGCCAACATCAACTTCGCCCTACTCGACCAGCGTCCGTGGTCGACGTCGTTTCAACGCCAACGATCCGAAATACCGTTGCTGTTGCGGCGGTCAATGCCACGTTCGTACCGGTTCCATGTTCGTCGGTGCCAGTGAAATCATAATTATCGCGTTAGCCATGATCGCGGCTAGCGTATGGTTCGTGTACGACGGTCATCGACAAGCGCATCAACTGAGATACGGTTTAAATCGCGATCGTGCGCTGGACGAGAATCCGGATCCGCCGAAATTCGTATTCACGCAATGGTCCATTATTTGGTTAGCCGTATGTTTAGTATCCGGTGTCGTGTTCGTATTGACGGTTGGTCTGTTATTCGTCGGTGTCATCAAAGAACGACGATACCTGTTCTTGCCTCATATGATTACGCAGATATTATTCATTCTGGGTTTAACCGTTTTATTGGGCTACTGTATTCTACTCGTCGTATTGGCCACTGATCGATTGATCGATATATTGGATCATCATCCGAACGACGAATATAAACGTCAAGATGCCGTATATAAACTCGTACTTCGTTGCGTGGCTACGGTAGGATGCATAATCGGCATTATCACATTCTCCTCCTTCTTCTGGATTATCACCAGGGCGTATATGTATTTACGCGATTCAACCGCCTACGAAAGGAAAGTCAGGCAAGATAAGATCACGCTATCTCCTGGTTCAACCATGAGTCGTGGTCAAAATGTCAAATTATTATACACATGAATAGTATACGCTTTATCATCCGAGAAGAATTGATCTCTGATCATTCATTCGCCCATAAATGGACTGCAAATATGAGTTTCTGACCACTGGTCAGCGAATGCATGAAAGCCATGTGTAGTTATTCAAAAGTACAAAATTTATAACGTGTTTTTGAATGATGAATTTTGAGTTGCTTTATTTTTCCCATGTAGGCTCGTAAATCATATTGGGCTATAATTTATGCACGCTTTTTCCATTTTATACCCTTGCCTTTATGCACACGGGAGTTGGGATTGAATTTTTGTAGAGCAATTATATATTTTTGATAAATATATTTCGTGTATGTGGATGTGTGAAGATTGATCCATGATTATGCATATTCTGTATGGCGATGTAAATTGCGCAATATCTGGATATAATTGCGCAAATTTTGGTTCATGCAATGAACTGATCAACATGCGATCAAATCCCAATCGCTGATCGGAGTGATATACCACCGCATGCCCTTACAAAAACCCTGGAAAAGGCGATGCCATGACTTGATTGTTAGATTTTCAACAGGTGTCTGTCTGAATGAAAAATCTTTGGGCAATCTTCAAGAAAGATCCAATTCAAGTCAAACTTTCTTGTATTGATAAGATTTTGATGAATGCAGCAGATTCATATGCTCTTCTCTGATCTTTGGTTTTTCTTCAATGAAAATGTGAATGGAACATGTTCCATCCATGCCTCGGATGGAAAAGGCTGGAAGTTCTTTAGCTAATTTCGAAATTCGCTTATGCAAATATGCAAGCATACTGTAACCGCTGAAATGCATGAGTGTGAGCAATGAAATTGCTCAATGTGCATATTTCGCAATATAAAACGCCCAAGAAGCTTGCAAAGCCTACAAGGCTTCAATATTTCTAATGCTAAATTGCGCAATTTGAAATCCATCTTCATCAAGTGATAAAATCGCATTGAATTTGAATTGTTAGCATATTTTCACTTGAGAAAATTGTCAAAAAAAACGACTCATCAGCAGAGTCAGCACTGAAAATGCCAATATATCGGCACATGTAAATTTTTGATCACGAAATCTCAAGCGTATCGATATCCATAGTTATATCCGTACGGATTCGCATAAGTGGCATATATGGGTTGTTGATAAGCCGCGTATCCTTGCGGATTAGCCGCCGCCTGTTGTTGACCGTTGGTGGAATTGGTCTGCTGTTGTTGTTGCATCAATTGCTGATATTGTTGTTGTTGCAATTGCTGTTGATACTGTCGTTGATGCTGTTGATAAATGGCGTAATACGGCGATACGTTATTCGCGTACCGTTTGGATTTCTCTTTCAAATAACGAAAACATCGGATACTTATGACGAGGAAATAAATTTGCAAACCGGCGAAGAATGCGAACACCACGATGAACGCGCCGAACGAAGATAAAATTCTCGTACACGCCTCCGATTGGCTGGTACACGCGTTGGACGTGGATACCGTAACCGATGCGTAAATGAATAAGGCCACTCCGCCGAATAACGCTAATACGGCTAATATCTGGCAGATCATGTGCGGAATGATTAATGGCGGTTTCGATTTGCATACGCCGATCAGCATGAGCGTAACGACGGTGATTCCGATCACGCCCGAACCAACGCCGACGCAAAGCGTGGCCAACGCACTCTGACCATAGATCCAATTGTAATCACTGTACGCCGAACCGTAGGCCGATTTTATCGATCTTTCCACTAGACCTTCATCCGAGGGTTGGGTGAAATTGGATCCGGCATTTTCCACCAGCACGTACGTGGCTACAGTACCGGCTAATTGCGCAATGAGGAAGATTATCTCGAACGCACCAATCACGAGCATTCCTTTGATCACGTGACAGCAGCAGCATCGATTCCATGCACCATTGTGCTCGTGCTTATCGCTAGCATCGTCGGGTGGCTTTTTCTGCGGTACCGGCGGTGGATAGAAAACTTGAGACGCCGGCGGTGCCGCCATTCTTCCAACGTCCAACGTGTGGAAATGGACGAACGGGATCGGTTAGGATTGTAAACAGTTCGGAAAACGACCGGCCTTGACTGTAAAGGATACCGTAAGAAACACTTTCCATGCACGCCATGCCAATTTGGCCGGCAAGAAAACGAGGACGCGAATTCGGTGTCAATGAACATTCGAATACGCGAAAGGAAGGATGTGAATGGCCCGAAATGAGATCGCATTTTGTTTTCTAATACGTATTACGGGCAAAAATGTCCAACCCACCAGCTGGTACACGTTTGGACGGTTAGGAAAACTTTCCGATGTGAAAGAAAAAGGGGTCGCATGTACGGAAAAATTATTCAAAATGCATGTCGATTGTTTTACATTGGCCGGGGTCAGAAATGCGTCACATTTGGTATTCTGCAATGCACTATGCCTCTGGGTGGTCATCAAGGACCATATTCATATGATCATCCAAATCGATTACATTCACAAAATATATCCTGATCAATACAGGATTCACAATAATCACACTGAAGATGTGCACATTGAATTTATTCATACGTCTAACTATGCTAACGGGTAAGATATCATCGTACAATAACCATCAAATACAAGAATAATATTGGCTAAAGATGATCACTACATAGGCTGATAGCTATTCAATGATACAGGCATTGGTCAACTTGCAAGTCATGGCATACGCAGTGAATCCAGAGTGATACTTTCATACTGACGATGGTCCAGCTTCGTCTTGTGCTTCGTCCTCATCATCGTCAGCAAATTCTTCTTCCTCAATAGGCGCGTCCAACGTATATTTTCTCCACGCCGAAGCCAAATCGTGCCCAGCGTAATCCTCCACTTCCGGAACCGTATCCACGTAAAATACGACCGACAATGGAAATTGTACGCCTGCTGGTATTCTGGCGGCGATGACCGTCTGCAACGAGAGTACTGTAAGCCAAATCCACCTGGGACACATGAAACACTCACTTCTTCTGATTTCAAGTTCACGCATTTGACGCCCGTATCGAGTGACCACGTTTCTTGCCTTTTTGCATTGAAACGTACAATGGATAGCCTGAAAAACACCGTCTACAGTTTACTGCACTAAATTGCGCAATAGGACTCGTACCTGTAGCATATCTTCCTGTCGGTTGCCAAGTTCAAAGCGTACGGTGACGTCTGACCACCGCAATTTCGTTTGATTGAAAATAAGCTGAAATAAAGTTCATGCGAGACTTAGCAAATAAGGCTATTAAGAGACGTTTTCTGTAAGAATCGACCGTCTCAGCCAACGACCTGCCAAAACTGATTTTTGACTTCTTGGGATAA
>JAQIWJ010001379.1:0-11625 GCA_034695185.1 Discolaimus major
TTCCTGCAATATAAAATAGAAACCATTCTGCAACTGAGCTGTATTTCTCTGCTTACTTGCATTGAAAGATTTTATTGTCTTGGTATATCCTCCCATGGTACATCATCCACAAAATTATCGATCAGATTTCGCAATGCAGCTCTTGTAATTCGTTCACTATTCGATCTTTCAGATGTAAACATTCCCAGTGGTAACAACTGCCCAATCCCAAGTATACATAAGCATGAAGAACTGATGGCCAATTTGTTCGCCATTCTTGTATTGCGGTAATGCTATGATTGAAAGCAAAAAAGCTTGTATTTGGCAGAAGTTCCACAGTAGCATTTCGCTTACTTTATTCTTTTAGCATGAATTTCACCAAAAAGGCATAACACACTTAAAATCTGCACCGCTTTCATTATCTTACTGATAATTGTGAATGGTGATTTCAAAAGCTAATAGTAGGCAAGAAACCTTGTTGCTTTTGAAGCGAAGTTTAAGCCAGTTGGAACAAGCTAACCATTTATCATACTTTTGACAGACACAAGCATTTGTCGCACTGCATCTTTTCAGGGTTCAGTGCGTTTCGCATTTACGTCTGAATTGTGGTAAGGAAATTTGAGTATTTGATTATACATCACCAACAGTAGGAACATAAGACTTTAATTTTCATGACAAATGAATCTTTTACATTTCGAGTATTCGATATTTTGAAAAGCTTGTCGAGGGAAAGAAAAATTTCAGGTTTTCAAAGTATTACTTCAATTCAAACTATGCATTATAGAGCCTAGTCAAAAATTATGCGCCCTTTCGAATATTGTTGCCTATGCAATATTGCAACGTGCATTATAAATTTTGGATGGTGATGCTGGGGTATTTTGAAACGATAAATCCATTTTTTATTTGAACAGCCTATTATTATGTACAATTCGATTCATTTATGACAATGAACCTGGCGATTGAAGAAATATTCAAAATGAAATAGGGGCCTCTGGCCGACGAAATGAATGGAAAATTGTTTATTTGACATCTGAAATATTAGAATTCTTTTATTTAGCACAAAGCTAGCAAAAAATCTGCAGCCTGCTTGTCTCCTTTAATTGATGGGTTCAACTGTTTCAAGGGAAAGTGGCCAATCATATGTCGTCCTTGTTCGCCTAACGGTGAACTGGTTCAAAGAAAATGCCTCTGAAAATCCAACATGGCCAGCACTGGTTAAACCTGATGCAAATTTTCAACAGGCGTGCTATCACTTTTCTAATGCCTGCTTTCATATAACGATGGAAATAAACGAAAGCCGAGCAAAGCAATACTGATCCAGTTGGTTCCAGTCGACAATGGATCCAAAACTATTCATTTCGCTCCTTGTTATTAGCTTAATATCAGCTTTGCCTAATTCTGACGCACCCGAAACTGATGATGATATCCAATTCAGTGTCCCGGATATCACCGTCCAACTCCAATACCCATCTGTGGCAAGGACGCTGGAAGCGTTCAAAGTGAGGAGCAGAACACCAAGTGACCCTCCGCAGTGGGTGTCCATCGGTTATCCAATGTTGGTCAAAGACACCAATGGTCAAATATTTAATTTCGCCCCAGAACATATTATGGTCAAGATTGCTGTGCTGGATAATCTGCAAAAGCAAACCTTGTACGAAAGGGTCAAGCAAAAATATCCAAATCAGAATGTCCAGCTTGAAAGTATTATCCTGTTGCCACTGGTGCGATTTTCGTGTGCAATGGTGTTTTATTTGAACAGTGCCAGGCACGAATTGCATGGCAGTGTGTACGATCTACGAACCACCCCTTTCTCGTTGAGATTTCCATTGCAAGTAGGCAGCTCTAAGCGGGCTGCACTGGAAAATCGATTACTGATGCCTGATCCATTGATATTGGAATGCCAATTAGCGGCAACTGGAAAGCAAGAACGCGTAAACACCTTACGAATCACTGGCGAGCAAATGCGACAATTGCAACTGGCCGACAAAGTCCTGGGGCTTGCTAATGAGAAATTTGTAACTAAAAACCAGCTTCAAAAACTATCGCAAGAAGTCAGAACATCATTGCGCATCGAAACGGACTATGAAATCGAGAATGAAGATTTCAGCGAAGAATTCATTTACAAAATCATGGATATTTCCCACGCAAGATTCGATCGACTTCCAATCGATGAAGCCTTGGCTCATTTGTGAAGCTATGGATTGAAAATCAATGATTGGGATCTGAGTCCGGACGAGATCAAAAGAGGCTTGAGCGACATTCTGCTTGTGAGCACAGAAGGAAATAAGTCTCACATTGTGGTTGGAAGAGGATACAGCGGAGCTGAGTCCTCCAATGTCGAAGGTGCCCATAGAAGGTATCCAAATCAGAGGGGTATCATCCTGGGTGTGGCGTCTTCAGATATCAGTTACGCTATGAAGAAATCCGATGACTGGAGATCTGACACGTCCAGTCTGGACGACCAGTTGAATGACATCAACGGGCATTTTTTTAGCGGGATCAGGTGGGAAAGAGATGGCACTAGGGTCATGCCAAAGTCTTTGGATGTGGCGAGAGTGACCAGAATGTCATTGACAGAACACATGTCATTTACTCGCATCAAGAAAAAGATTACCAGCGAAAGGTTTTATCGCCAACCCGAACTTAGCACTGCAATTACTGATATTGCTCTAGAGCTGACTGATCCCGTTATGCAAAGGATCCTGACCCTGGAGCAATCGATGCAGAGGAATATCAGTTTGATAGCGTCGCAAATCAACGATACCAAATCAGAAATGACTGCAACAATTGCAAGCGCCAAGTCTGAAATGGATACTAAAATCGCTGATGCCAAGCTGGAATATGATTCTAAAATAAACAGCGTTGAGAAAGTGGACAAAAAGATAAAGGATATTCGTCAGTTTCTGGGATTGGAATCGAACTGGACGCGATTGCCTGGGAGCGCTATTCAAATTTCTGCTAAAGGCGATGAGGTTTGGGCTTTAATGGACCATGGCATTATGAGTCAATGGAATGGAACCGCATGGACTATGTCTAGCAAAGGATGGAAAGCCAGCCATGTCTCTGCTACTGCTGATGGATTCGTGTGGCATATCAACGCGTATTGGGATGGTCCGGACAATGTCTATCGTTATCGTGGTCAAAGTAATGGGCTGTGCTGACACCATTGAGCACGCATGTACATCTGTTTATTCCAGGAAGTAATCATCTGTCTGGCTACATGAAGACCATCAATGCTGTGAGTGTAAATAGAGCTGTAGCCATTAGCAATGACAACAGCGCATGCTATTGGAATGGGACCTGGCAATGTAGTATCCTTGGTAGTGAGACCGATAATTTATACATCGCCATTGGAGACAATGATGAAATTTGGAAAGTGGATTTGTCTGGGCGTGTATTTCGTTTGGTAAACAGCGCTTGGGAAAAAGCTGGTACACAAATCGGGTTGGAAGGGAAATGGGTCGATGTGCAGAGCCGAATTAGCGTAGTGGTAACAGACACAAATAATACTGCCTGGTTGTATAATGGCCGAAATTGGGCAAAGCATTCAGGCATTCAATGTGTTCAAGCAACCGTTAACCACAACGCCATATATTGCGTCGATATCTTCAGGAAGATCTGGCGCCTCGATGTGTGAGACTGATCATAATGACAGTACTAAAGATGAACTGAACATTTGTAATGCCGTTTTATGACTGATTCGCAGCTGATAAAGTTTGAATTTATTCGTCCATGAGAGATATTCACTGCAGCTGTAAACTGTTGTGAAGAAATCTTTTGTCGCATCAAGGTCACCTATAATTTTTGTTAGGGTAATCAGGCATGAGAAACCAGGCCTGAAATAGGGTCCCTAAAACCAAGCCCGCTCTGAAAACCCGACCAAATATCAGTGTTTATGGTCGGCTTTTAAAAGTTTGGGGTTAGGTTTCACGCCAGTAGCCATGTTGGTTCAGGACCATAAAATACCTGAAAACCCTAAAATATGAATTTGGCGCCTACAAGTTCAAAAATTGTAAACGTTTTTGCCTCCTCATGCAAAATCTTCATTTCATTCTGGAAGGAAGTCATTATGCACCTTGGTGTCAGAGTGATTTTGCTAAAAATATATTGTAAATTTGATATTCTTCTGTGCTGTAAAAATATCTGTAGACTTTTTGCATTCTGTGCGTTTTTGAGATTTTTAGGGTTAGGTTTAGGGTCTGGACAGGGTCGACTTTTTAAATTTGGTTTTGGGTGGTGTTTGACTAGGGGTTCAAGTAAAAAAGGGCCGAAAACCAAACCGTATGTCAGGCCTGGAGATACAAGTAATCTTTATTTTAAAACCCCACCGCAAAATCTGGCCAATTTTTTTTCCAAAAAATGCTTATGATAAAGCTGAATGTGCGCATGTGCAAAAGTATGGCTGTACCTCTAAGGTTAGGTCCAAAACAAGGAGGTCAAAAAGTGGCCAGATTTTGCGGTTGGGGTATACTTCCTGATTGTATTGCGATAGATGATATCACAACAAAGATTGCTAATATGTATGCTGAATGCGACGTTGAACATGAAATATTTATAGAAATTTTAGATGGCTTGAATAACTTACTGAACTATATCAATTAATTTTACTTGTAAGAAAATGCATAATGTATAGCGATATCATTGATCTAAAAACGATTTTGGCAATAAATCAGTCATTTTCGTTAGAAAATAAATGAAAGTATAATGAACAGAGATTGGTTTAGAAAGTGCTTTCCATTAGATATAAAAAGCTTTCAAAAGAATTTGCATATTATTCTCTGGAAATATCCGTTAATATAAAACCTCGATGCACAATCGAGTCTGACATATTTTGCTCCATTCATCCAGTTGGTGCAACTGAATTCAAGTAAAATACTCAAAATGCCGTTCTTCCCATTTCTTGCTTTTGTCCTTGGACTAGCCATCACAACCAATTCGGCCGCTCCAAATGCTACCACCAATGCTCCAAGCGTCATCAAGAAGGCAAATGTAAGTTATTTCTTTGCAGGGACAGCTGGTTTACAGTATTTGTATACTCAAAACTGTACTGCAAACGAACTGTTTTCATCGCATTTTTTAATATTTAGAACGCCCCTGAAGAATATTGCCCGATAGACCAGACTGATTTGAGTCCACCGCAGAGTAAGTAACATGTATGGCTATAGATGGCTGCATGCCAGGCTGGGCATTGGGTTCAACTTTTAACCTGAACCCAACCCAACATTTTTTGGTTGAAATTAGAACCTGACCCGACCCGAAACCTGACAGGCCTAACCCGAAATGGACCCGAAAACCCGAATTGTACCATGATTCACATATTATTGCCCATGTGGCACAGTTTCCATCCCGTATGCTCACTCAGAACAGGCCCACCTATTCCATACTCCCTTTCTCAGCACTGAAAATGTCTTATTTGCTTTGTGATTTCATTTCCATCAATCAAAAATTTGGGTAGTCAGGTTTTTTTGGGTTACCAGAACTTTTTCCAAACCCGACCTGCCCGAAACCCAAAGTGCTATTGGCTGACCCAAAGCCCGACTTTCTGGTCATTTTTTCGGGTTTGTGTCGAGTTTAGTGACCCGATACCCAGCCTGGGCTGCATGATGCTTTTCTCTATTATTTTTCTTTTCAGTTACTAAACCAGAGGATGCCAAAACGGTGTCTAGTGATGGGATGGTCAACCAGTTGGGGTCTAGTTTGGGATGGGAACATCTGCTGACGCCAGCACCGCTTGTTCTTTGCCTCCTTGGTCAAATTATGGTCGTGGGAAGCAAGCGCGAATTTTCAATGAAGCTCCTGAGTGATCCCAAGTATAAATTCAAGTACATCCAGACACCAGGCTCATTCAAAGGCGTCATGACCCAAGTTGGAAACGAAGCCCTGCAAGCATTCATTGAAGCTGATGGTAACATGCAATCGATGTCCATGAATCTAATGCAAGTACCGAAATACGTCCAAGAAGCAACAACCATTCTTGAGAAAACAGAAAATAAAATTGATTCCCGCCTTGATAAAGGTCCCGCTTGACGCAGTCCAGAAATTGGCCGATGATTGCAAGCAATTGGCTCAGAAAACCGAGGAAAAATTCCAGAGCGTTCAAAACCTTTTGTACGAGGTCCTCATGGTCAGCCGCACCAGGAAAGGCGAAGAAGAAAAGCAATTGGATGAGGTAAGCGATTAAAATTTCTTATGCATAGTTGAGTAAGGACGATTGCTTGTGTCCAATATAATCTAATGCATGTGATTGATACACATGATTATAAAATGGCAAAGGTATCCATAGAAGAAATTTACAGGTAAAAAATCATATAAAAGCAGCGCAGGAATAGCAAAAGCTGTATCAAGAGCTGCTTGGAGAAGCCGAGATCGAGCTGAAAAAGGCGAAAGAGGACATGGATGAAAGTCAGACGGCTTACAAAGAAGCAGCGAAGAAAATTCCGTCGAGCTGGTCCCAGCTGTTACAACAGTTGGTCAAAAAAGTGAGCCACGCAGCTATGAATTTGATCGAACGATCCACTAACATCATGGGTAGCTTCGAACACATACTGAACAATAAGAACTCAGGAGCCAACCCACAAACTGCCCGCCAGGAAATGTCTGAGCAACAAGGCGCTAATGAAATCAAAAGCATCCTGAGCAAACTGAACGAAATTGCTGGTTTTACTGATGGATTTTTAAATAGCAATGGTGGTCTGACGGAGGAAGCGGTGAGTAATGGTGCAGTGAATATATCAGACGTGAAATCAGTAGCGACAGGACTCACTCGTGTCCTGGAAGCGGCTGAAAAAGCCGTCGCACGAGCCAAGATTCCAGCAAAAGCCAGCGAATTTCATAAGAAAGCCATGGATATGGCGACAAAGACCAAAACCGCAGTCGAAATTCTAAGGGATATGAAAGATGATAAAAAAGTGGGCCAAGTTGTCAAAGAGCAAGTAGCCATGCTGAATAGTGTTAAGAACGTCATCAATCCCTTGTTCGCGGAAGGCAACAAGTTTTCCAACGAATTTTTGAAGCTAACCGATCCAGCAAAACCCACTCCGGCTCCTGCTGAAACTAGCACAGAAGAACGTGCAGCTCAAATGGGCTTGAAAAATTTGCAAAGAAACGAAGAGCGAAAAAAGGAAGCATACAATGAATTCAAGACCATGAAATCACAGATGACCAACATCACTGCGGAGCTGCAGAAATTGGACCTGGCAAACCTGACCTTAGGCGAGATCATTCATATTTTGAAACAAGCTCTTCACCACCTAGAGGTAAGGCTGGTTTGCAAAGGTTCTGCTATTTTTAAACAAAGCTTATCCCTTAAATTCATGTCCATAATGCAAGGCATCATATGGTATAAATCCATTTGTCATGAATACAATTTTTTTTACTTCAAGATTTTGAAAATTCAATGGACCCAGTTGCTACGATTCTTCAAGCATTTGTCGGACATAACAAAAAGGGTTCTTGGGACTCAAGTCGACTCATTCACCGAGTTTGTAAAAACAATGAATCAACAGATAAAAAAACAATGACGTTGAAGCTATGGAAGATCTGAATACTCACAAAGTGACGCTGAAGTGTAACGAGGTCGTGATCCTAAAAGTAAGCATTCTTTAGCTGATGAGCCTTGATTTTTTTACAATTGAGAATACAGCAAGAGCCATGTTTAGTTAATTGCACGGGCTGCTTGGTTTCCTTTTTAGGCATGCAGGTATCTTTACATCATGTCCAGCACATACGCTACGGTTTCTGGCAAGTATTTATTGCCACAGGTAAGTCGTGTGACAGGCCTCCTCGACATCACAGATGAGAACGAGCGTCTGAAAGTGCTCAGCCAATTAAAGAACAACGCCACGTCCGCTGAAGATGATATACAAAAATTGATTGACGACCAAAACAAGTCGTACGAAGAATGGATGGAGAAAAGCAAGGAAGCTGCTAGCAAACGAATTGCTGAGCTGAAAAAGGTGAATAGAAGGAATCGATAGAGAGGGAAAATTGCAAAAATTAAAGCCGCTTGAAATATTTTATTATGTGTGCGGCAAATGAAAGGGAATAAAATGGGATGCATTGGAAAAATATATAATTCTTTTTTTTCAGTGGCTCAGAACGAAATGTTCTTCGAATTTTGCGCGCCGTTTTATAATGCCACCGATTACTGCACTGAAATTCTGCAACGACATTAGTCGTTGCTCCTGATCTTGGTTGAGTATAAATGAATTCACAGCACTGTAGCTTCCTGGTTCACCAGAAAAGGTTTGACCGGCCATGAGCTCTTGTGGTCGTGATAATGAGTAAAATTTGTCAAAATGAAAACTATAGCCCTACAGTGGCGAGCATTCAAATAAGACAGCCTGCGCGCTGCTGACAAAATGAGCAGTCGTTGGTCAATTATTGATTTTCTGCAGTTGATTTTTTGCATGGAAATAGCCAATGGATAACCTAAGGCAAATCCATTGCAATTATTTGATTATCAGCAGTAAATTAGTCGCTGCATCAATTTTGACAAAAGATTGAGAAATTTGAGTTAGACTTTAAATAAACCGTCTTGAAATATCATTACTACTGGTCAGTGGTGCATGTTAAGACACTGTCTCATTTCTGATATGAAAGGCCTTGGTCATGGGATGTGTTTGCGCTAGAATTCGTTCGTTTTTTAGCAAAATCGCAAACCTAAGGTATTATGTATTACATGAGAAAGATCCATTAATTGTACTACGAAAAGTGACAAAACTCGCCAAGTTTTTTTGACTTCAATGAGGTTATAAATCCCAACTTGTAAAATGGCAAGTTAAGGACACCTCTGCCCACATTTTGGCAACATTTTATCAATTTTGCAAGGCTGCGGGCCTTGCAATCGATTATAATGTGATCAGTGGTCAACAGATCGGTTTCTGAACCTGATCATTTTCGTTCAGTTTATTTTATAGCTTCGCATTCTAGACTAATACCAAGCATAATGCAACGCAGATCGCATATCAATCAGAAGCTGGGATTATGGAGCAAATTCAATCCCAATGGTCAACTTGGATTTCGGATTAAGAGGTCCATCAATGTGCAGGAGGTGCACCCTGCTTGACCATATTCAGGCATTTGATTGCTCAATGTCGCCCCAAAGCACCTGAGTGTTTGCATTTGGATAATTCATAAAATTCTTTTAGCATACACAAATCCCTACTCTAGCAAACTGCTGTAAGTTATGCGGAAGAATACTTTCAAACCTATTTTAAAAACCAGGAAATAGGCATTTGCTTTTAAGAAGAGTGCACCTGGTTACGTGTACAAGTTGGTTTGATAATAAATCTACGGTGTCTGCTTTAGTATTCGAAGTTATCACAAATCTGTCATTGATAAAGCGATAAATCGATCAAATAAATGGCTATGACTAAAATATTGATAGCACTTGTATTGATATATCCGTCAATTACAACACAAACGACAGTGGTATGTATTAGTGCTCATAGCCTTTGCTTCATGCAATCATGACGAGTCATTTTCGCGTGACGAAAGAACAAGACAAAATGAAGGATGACTTGGGGAAGCAAAAAGACATGGGTCATGAAAAACGGACAACGATTACAAAGGTTCCGTATGATCAGCCCATAGTGGCCAACGAGATTATTGAATCATTGGAAGCTAATTTGTCGATGACGGTACGTATGTATATACAAAGGGGAACGACGTTAGGTACGTCGCTTTCATGAATCTATTTTGAGGCTGCTGCTACAGCAACTGCGAAGCATAGTAACTCATTGATATTGTATATGTGTTCCAAATCATCAGCATATTCCTTTAGAATGACACGGACCTTGCCTTAAGCCGATTAAACAACAATGTCACAATGAAGATCGTTCGCCCTTTCAATGAAATCACCAGCAGATATGCCGATGTCATGCAAGCCCTGAAAAGCTTGTCAGAAGACGCAAAGAAAAAAGGCTTAAACCCGAGTCAAATGAAAATCAATGTGAAAGGCAATGCACAAGAGCTGTTTGCGAAGGATTTGGTAAGCCTGGTAACCACCTTGAGCGAATTATCGAACACAGCAACTGGGCTGAAGAAAGAAGGGACAGAGATTACCTTATATTTAAAATATACCGTAACGAGTCTCAAAAAACAGCAAGCCGACAGTTCAAGCAGCATGCAAGAAACTTCGAAACTCATAGATAGCGCAAAGGTTTCAATAAAAGAAAGGGAAAATCTGGTGAATCAAAAAAAGTCGATGCAAACTTCGCATACATTGAGTTGGACAAAAGTGCTTTCGCGATTGCTTTGTGGAAAGCACACTGTGAAAGCATCTTTCACGTGGTATCGTGCGTATCGTTTGACAAATTACTTGACGTTAGTAAGAAAATGAAGCAAGTGTATGACCATGCAAAAAAAATCTATGATCAGGAACAAAGTCATCTTGATAACCTCAAGTCGGAACTGGAGCGATTAGAACGAGAAAAGCAAGGCCATGAAAACCGCATGAAAGAATTAAAGACTCAATTATCAGAGGCTGAAGAAAGACTGACATCAGCTGAAGAGAAACTAAGCAAAGCGAATACGGTCAATGAAGAAAAACAAAGAAGCAGAAATCAATAGCTTGAAGGCGAAGGTATCGTCTATGGCAGAAACGATTGGCCTTGACCAGCTTCTCGATACAACCAAGAAAGTGGGAAACGTCATGCTCGATATGTCTGGTTCAGTAATATCGGCTGCAGAAAGCGGTGATAAAGAAACATTGGAAAGGAATATTCAGAATGTTAGGAAGGGCCTGAATAATCTAGGTTGAGCCAGTAGGGAAAAGGTCAGACACATATGATGCTAGAAGAAAAATGTACGCAGTTTTGTCATCGACAGTTAGTATGAAATGTTGAAATAAAATGGGTCATAATTATTTATTCTAGCACAACAAAGAAAAAAGAGCTACACTGTCAATCTGTTTTATTGGTTAGGAATATGTGTAAACTTGGGCTGTTTAAAAATGGGAGCTTCCTCAACTGAGTGGGAAGTGCTCATTGTAAACAAGTAAGTCTTATTCAATGCAAATGTGTTTCCAACAATGATATCGACAGGAGCTTTTCTGAAACCGTCATTGTGCATTTTGATGTTGCTTGAGTTTAGGATGCCGAATACATTTATTATTACGTCCTTCTTCCTTTTCTGTATTGAAATTGTGCAGTCGGTAAGACCGTCATAATATGTGCGAAAGAAGAATGTGTATCCTGACTAAAAAAGTGATTAGCTTTAGTGCTGGTCCAATAGTTGAGCAGAAATAAATGGCCAGCAAAGGTTAAAAGTGACCACTGTCCAGCATCATAATGAACCATTAGCCGATGATGTGGCTTTGTGTGTACAAAGAAAATCTTCAAAAACCATAACCAAAGGGAACCTAAGATTTTCAATGTGTATTTTCTGGTCAGTTTTCAAATGATACCCACCTGGGTGAATGCATTGTGCAAAGTCACTCAAAAAGCCAATATCATTGCAGGATGGAGGAAATGCAGTAGCTATAAAACAACAAGATCCAACCCGCACTGTAAGTACAATTGTACTCGACACTAACTCGGTTAATAGAGACGTGCAAGAGGACGATATCTGTCATGCTACGCATGATATGTTGATATTTTGATAGTTTTTATAGCTTAGATTTGAGCATGAGTAATACTTTGTGGA
>JAQIWJ010001380.1:0-11621 GCA_034695185.1 Discolaimus major
AGCCATTTAGGCGCCTAACAGTCAACAAAAGTTCATAAGAACAGGGCTATCCGTTCTTGCATAAAATTGGATTATTGCCTTTCATGTCTGTCGGTCGTATTTCTATGGCCGCCACTGTACAAGGAAGCTTTTTTGAATGGTATTTTATATTGGGATCACGACATGTGGCATTCTTTTTTCTGATAACGTATTAGAGCGATCAGTAATTTGAGGGAATATGTGTACGTACATGGCAACAATCAAAAACTTCGATTTTCTACTGTGCACATAATCATTGCAATAATCTGATTCCATGAGAATTATTCATAAATAACCTAATAATTGACGAGCATTGAAAAGATTACAACTGAATCACCAAATTTGCCTGTGCATGTGCACTAATGTTTAATCGTTCCTACCACAAAAGCGATAAACGAAATCAACATGAATGATCCCTTCAATTGATGGTCACTTCCGCTGCAGTCGTAGCATGTGTCTGCTATACGCTGACAAATGTAGTGTGGCGTATTCAATGACTCATTGCATTTGCTGCTTAACCATTCGTGCCTTTTTCCTGATCGGCTTACCACTGCATATGCACAATTGTGATCAAAATCTGGTAACGGTTCTCCTTTCGCCCAATAGATGGTCATGTCATCTGTGAGATTCCAACCAGAATGAAGATTCACAGGAAATCCTCTCCTTTTGTAGTTTGGCCATTTCCAATGCGCCATGCCATTTGTGTTCATACGCCGCAAATCGATCCAAATCTTGATTTTGTCTTCCTCTTGTGGCAGCGCTTTCAGGATCCAATCGGTGAATGCATGCAATTCATCTTTAGTGGTCAATTTAGGCCAAAAATCACTCTGGTGATCGCATAGCAGATCTATATTCTCCGCAGTGAGCTCATGGTTTTTTCCTTTCATATCCATGATTCGGTTACATGACGCATCTTTTATCCTGTTGTCAGGATCCACCAAGGTGTACGATGGCTCCAGGCAATAGTGGTATCCAATCACAAATGAGGATAAACCAAGGCACAGGCACAAGAAGAGCATTCTTCAAAAAATGCTCCAACGGGCTGGATTTCCTGCAACAGCCGTTCTCTGTGCTCACGTGAAGAGACTGGCAGGCTGTGGAAGCCTATGCAACATACTCTTACAATTTTGGCAGTCCTGAACAAGCATCCAGCTAAAAATGCAGCATACATTGCAATGCGTTTTTGGATACATTTTTGCCCTGGCAGTGCAAGTACAATCGATCCTGCTGCATCAACCAATCACGGTCTGATCACTCAGAAATCGACATTTAAAAAATCGATAATATGATCGACTTCATCAATTTTAACTATACGCAAAAATACACATCACCATCGTGTTCAGCATGCTTTGTTATACTAGAAAAATGCTTCCTGATCAATGTTTTTTATTATGTTCTCCTTATGAATAGGTTTGAAAATCGATAATTTGGAAATTTGTTCATCTCATAGGGCCATTATTGCTCAGTCGATAACTGATCAGCACATGCCCCATGATAGAGTCGATCCTGCTCTACCTGGTGATCACATAAAAGGTGATAAACGATCGATAGCAAGAAGTCACCAATTTTGATCAACTTCATCGATTTTAATCAGACAACAAAATAAATGCGATTTTTGGAATATTGATACCTATACTCATCTAGAACGCACTTTGCCATCTTGAATTTTCCGTAAAAGAAAGGCTTCTGATGGGTTTTTAAAATATCGGATGATAGCGGTTACAGTATGCCAACGAGCTTTGGCCATGGATTCTCAGCATAGAGGATTTTGAAGTTTGTCATAAGCGTCAGAATGCCTGCGTATCGGCCGGTGCGGCCGATTCATACTGTAGGAACGAGAATGCTGCAGGCGAAGGCAATTATTTTGGGAATTTCTCTCGCTCGTTCTTGCGAATTTCTTTCGTTTGCCCTAGCCTTCCCTGTGCAAGAAATTGATTTTAATCGTAGTATTTTTCGTCTTCTCTCGACCGTCAATTCGAGCGGATGGAGCCGCAAAAAGAATCCAAATTCGATTATTCTTCATTATTTAGTATGAAGAAATCGCCTGAAAAAATGGAAGAGAACGGATCGAAGAAACGACGGTTGGAATCGACCGGACGAGAAATGCAAAAATCGAAAATTTCGCCTCCAGTAATTACGCTTTCGGACGATGAGGAACAAAACGTGGAATTGCCGCCAGAAAAGAAACCGCGATTGAACGAGGAAAACGGTGAAAAGAAAGAAACGATTTCCGTCACCATCAACAACAACGACAGCGACAAGGACAATGATGGAAGATCGGTCAAAGTGAATTCGAATATGAAAATCACAATTAATAGCGGAAATTCGTCTCCGTCGTTGGAACGAGTGGTCACTATGGATAACGCCCAAATGAAAATAGACGGTGGCGTGAAATCGTGGTTTATGAACACGCCCGAATGGCAGTCGTATTTGAAGCAGCATGGCTCGTCTTTTCCTCAAGGGCGCAAGGGCAAAGATCATCGTTCTCAATTATTCAAAGTATTCATTCGAAAGTATTATATGGAAACGCCAATGCCGGCAGCGGCAACTGAACGGACCAAACCCATTCCAATTTCTGAAACGTCAGCTACTTCAACGTCTGTCATGAAACCAGAAGATCATTCTGCAACTAGCTCAACGTCATCGAAAACGAATGGTAAGTTTTTTGCGTATTTCGAAAGGAATCTGTTCTGATCGATCATTGCTTTCAGGTGAAAGTACAACTGCTTCGTTGGTCAACCAGAGTTCACTGGCTCGACGCCCAATTCTTATGATGAACTTCGCTGGACATCCGATGCCACCGCCAATTCCATTGATGTCCGTGCCCGTACTACCGAAACCGTCACCAGTTCCATTGATACGCCGTGGTGCATCCGTGCCCATACGTCCGATGTCACCGCCGGCGGCTCAATATATTTCTCGTGGATCACCCGAATCAGATGAATATCTATTCGTTCGGCCAATCACCAAGGATAAAATTATCGACGCGGCCACTCAAACGATTAAGAAAGGCCACAATTATGTCATCGTTATTACGGGTCCCAAGAATATTGGCAAATCTACGGTTGGACGGTTCATGATGAATCACTTTCTTCGCATGTAAGAATTTCATTAATCTTGTGAATAAGCCCTGGTGCTTGTTCATCGTGACATATTATGACGCTTATTTTTCAGGAATCTGTCCGTTTTCCATTTGGATTGCGATCCGGGACAAACGGAATTCACGCCGCCCGGTTGCTTATCATTAACGAAAGTGGTGGAACCTGTTTATGGACTGCCATTTGATCATATGCGAATGCCAATACGGTAAGATGGTTTTTATTTCGCTAAAGGGTGCTAGTCTGATCGAGAACTTGTTTCAGTTGCAAATACTTCGGAGACGTGTCGCCAGCGGACCGCTTCGAAGAATATATCGATTGTATTCAACGATTGCTCAAGGATTTCGATGGCGTGACGCGTACATCATCGCCCTCCGTCTTGCTAGTGAATACTTGTGGATGGATTAACGGTAAGGTTCAAGGTTATTTTAAATTCATCCTGAGCATATCTAATTTCAGGTGCTGGTCTCTGTGCTCTGGTGGAAATTATTCAAAATGCCAGACCGAATTTCACGCTGATGTTAAAACCGAATTGTGGCAACGATCAACGTGATGCGGATGCAGCTTATGCACGGATCGAGCAAACACTCAGCCAAATGGTCAATCAGGATCAATACTCACGATATTCGCCATATCACTCTACTATTGAACGCGTTTCCGACAAGTCACGAATGCACTACAGGTAAGCCTGGTAAATCAGAAGATGAAAAGGATTCAGTAACAAGCTCTGCATACATCTTCGTTGCAGGTGCCGTGATTTCTCGTCAGCTGATTTCCGTGAAGCAACCGTATTAGCTTATTTCGGTATCGATCGTCAATTCGAATCAACCAACGATCTGAAAATGGCAACCGAGAATCTGTCGGTTATAATTCGCACTCAAACGCCCTACATGATCCATATGAACGAAATTTACGTCGGTTTCACTGCAGCTGCTGAAATACCATCGTCGCACTTTCTATCGATCCTGAATACGTCTATTGTCGCCCTATGTCGCTATGAGAAGTCGGATATCGTCGATGATGGCAACGATTCTCAGCCGGATGACGAGCATTGGTGCAACGATCCAATGCTGCCAATGGTATTGGATCGAGAGAATGTATTCGATGTAAATTGCTATGGCTTTGGTAAGTTGCATGTGGCTAGTGGCAAGTTTGTTACTTGAAAGCTCGCTATTTTTTCAGGAATTGTTCGTGCCATTGATATGGAAACAGGTATGTTCTATCTGGTCACGCCACTGCCATTGGAGGAGTTATCTCGAGTCAATGCGTTCGTGAAAGGAGATCTCGCTTTGCCACCGGCGATATTCATACATCAGCAGATGAGTACCGTTAGAATTATTGATTTGCATTTGGTGTGGTTTGGCTCCATGGCCAGCGGCGATGGCTACGTATGTTACCCTTGATGCAGGAATGAAGCCAGTATGCTTTTCTGCTAGGGAACATACTAAAGTAATGGCCCCAGTGCCAGCATTGCTTACATACATATCGGCAATGAATGCTAGCCATTCGATGTACGCCGGCCCACAGCCGCCGCCAACCTCATGATTTTGAATTGTTCACGTAATGAAACGTATTTTTCTTCAGGTTCAACTCGGACGATCCCAAGTCATGCCGTATGTTATCATCGACAAGGCCAACCGAAGCTTCCATCGACCGCTGTACCTGAAATCTGCGCAAGAAATGGTACCGAATTGGAACGGACCATCGTCCAGCTATTCGCAATCGTCCAAAGATGCGAAAAAGAAGAAAATCGCGTCAGGAAAAGACATTCCCGAAGCATCGAAGAAGGAGACGTCGACCAAGAAGACTGCATTGGAGAAATTGCAAGAAACCAAGAAAGCCTTGATGAAACGGTTGACTCGAAAACGAATCCAACGTCCACAGCCAAAGCAGCAGCCGAGCGGAGGAGAACAACGACGAGAAGACGAGCCAAAAGAAACGCCCAAAGATGATGGACGACCAATAAAACAAGAATCGCACGAGAAACCAGCCAACGTCGAAAAGCCGAAAGAAGATAAAGCCAACTCGAGCAAGGAGAAGGAGAAACCGCCCGAGGTCAATGTGAAGAAGGAGAAAGAATAGCTGAAGAATAAGGTATTCTTGATTTTGTATTCATGGACTAATCCGCGATTCTGATGATGGCGTATCAGAATGATCTTGCTATTCCATTTTTAATGAATTTTCTTCTGTTCTTGTTCCATGATAACGGTTTTTCTCTTATCATATACGAGTATGTATTGATGTTATCAATTATGACGATTTTGCGAGTTATCATAAATGAAATTTCATTGAAAAAATGTATATTGCGAAATCTTGATACGAATTTTGTTGCACAATGCAAAATATCGGATGATAATTGATGCTTCCGATTATTGTATACATAATCAATGATAAGTTTGAATATCACGTAAGCCAATAAAGCATCATGATTAGCTAATCATTACACGACGGTATTCGTAGCGTGATGTATGGTCGGATACGTTTTCTTCGATTTGCCGCCGGGAATTTTCGATACGATCAAGGCGAAAACGGCGCAAAATATGGCCAACAGAGTGCATAATGCGTAACCGGACGTTCCGAAAACGGCCAAATAGAATGCATCTCCAACGATCACCTAGAAAAAAGACCGTATTCGGTCATGGATGATAAAGATTGGTGATGGGGAAAGATGGGTGGGGGTTACTGTATCTTTGAGTTAGGAAGATTTGAAAATGCTTGTTTCACAATAGGAACATGCAATTTGCATGTTTTCTTCGGAATGAGCAGCGGTTACAGTACTCCATAAACCGCGTGATTTCAGCAGGACAGGAAATTTATGCTCCGCACTGGTTCCTGGCTGAACCATGTTTTTCATCAATCGATTAGCGGCTACAGTACCCCTTCACCAGTACGAATCAGTTCCCACGCATGGAATTCTCCGTTTTCCATATGAAAACTTTCCGGTGTCAATGGACCATTTTCAAGGAGGCTGACGCATTGACAGGTGATTTTTCTCATGCGTGTTTATATGTACCATTGATAAAAATAGAATGAGTTTTCCATTCCGATGACTTTTAAGCTAAGCGTGTCATCAAGTTTACCTATAAACACCATGAAGAAAACCCGGGGGGGGGGGGGGGATTTTCAAATATCAACTCACCATGACATTTTCACCACTTGGACCGTTGACGGATTTGTTCTTGGGTTCGACGGCAGTCAAGTAAAAAGCGATGATACCAATTGTGCAGAGGATTGCTAAAGATGAATGCATTTTTTATCGATAATCGTGAGCTGCTAATTTAGCATTACTGGCGATAAACGAACATACGGCCCAACCGATGGCACCGAATAGACGCCAACATGCGCAATATGAAAAGAATAAGCCAATTATGCCTGTGAATGTACCGAGGCATAGCAAAATCAACGCGTTGACTTGATATGCTGAAATTAAAAATGAGCTACAGTATACCCATATCGAGCACATGGGTTGGGTGAAATGCGCATTGCTTATGCATATTTTGCCCAATTTTGATTTGATATTTTGCATAGCGAATTTCATGATTTTGGAAAGGGATCTTACGTTGAGCACGATGCGGTTCATCTTTCTCAACGGCCGCACCGAATTTGTATTTCCAGGTCCATGTGTAACCTTGGCTTCCGCTTGCATGAACGCTTCCATAATTCCAATCAATCCATAAGCCGTGCTGATGAATTTCTCCTGTGCTGGGATATTCGAATGTTTGCCATGCTGAAAATTCAGCAGTGCTTCAATTTGGTCTGTGCAATTTTGCATAGATTTCTCCTGTCCAGTGCATCGATGCACTGGATTACTGTAGTTTTTGCAGTGCCATGTTTATATGGCTTGTTTAAAATCTGGAAGTTTCCAGTTTGGTCTGCGCATTGATGCATAGGATTACTGTAGATTTTTCAATGCAGCATCAAAAATCTGGGGTTCGCCACCACAGACCCATCAAAAAGCCTTCTGGCCCCTACTGACCAGTCCCCCAAACTCACTGGAAGACAATACGGCGGCTGTTGTCAATCCAATGGCAGCCATCAAAACCAAAGTGGCAATAATTTGAACGATAATTCGTATGGTCACGAATAGATTAGCCATTTTCAAGCCGTGAAATTCAAGGCTATCTTCAAGTATTAGCTTTACTCCAGATGGGAGTAAACGAGCCGATTGGTTTCTTTTCAAACGTAAGCACTGGTCTCGAATTGATGGGGAAAAAACGAATTCAAAGTGAATTCTTCAATGGCGTATTGAAATTGTGGAATCGTTTGGCAACAACTGGTGCTTTTCCTAGCTAATACATCCCCCCCCCTCAAATCCCCATTCTGTACACATGCGTGTGGAATGGAATGATAAAGAAAACTTGACAGCTTACACACCGCCCTCACACTCGGGAATTCTCAAGGTGATTTCCTGTCAAAAAATACCCAATCTTTGTCATTGGAAAACATTTTTGCTGCTCGAGAAGCTGTAAGAAAAGAACACGATTGGAATCCATGTATTCGCATGAGTGATTTGCGGAAATAAGAACGACATTCCTATCTTTACCCATGGGTACTACAAGCAATGAATACGAAAATATTTTCATATTACCATATAAAGAATAACAAACACGATTTTTGTCACTGTGACCGTCGGCGTCAAGCTGACTCAAGCATTTCTTGTGTTGGGGGGGGGCGGAGGGCGATGCTTCAATAAAAACCTCCAAAGGTGGATGGTGTGAATTTTTATGTTTGTGGATAGAGAGACTCTGGGTTGAATCATAAAAATGGATGAGACACGTTGTTTGTGGGCAGTTTAAAGCCGAGCTATGATGAATATAAGGTTCATGGATAAAGCATAGATTTTGGATAATGTCCAGATTATTTGGTCTGCGAAGAGTCATGAAAGTACTGCATCAGAAAGTCTGATTTAGTCAAACGATAGCAGGAAAATACTGCATCAGAAAGTGTCATTCGGTCTCAAATGCAACGCTTTCAGCATGCCAAAAAATGCTTTGCATTTTTATTGTTACTAATTCCGAAATTTTCTTGGCATACTGTAACCGCTATGACTCTGCTATTGTCCGAAATCGTGATGTAAAAATCATCATGAAAAAAAATATGATCTTATGACTGAATATATTGAAAGCAATCATGCTGAAAATTCAGATTTGAATCAAATTATCACTATGTCAATTATAATTTATTCAACTGAAAATGTTCAGAATACTTGAAGCACGTAAAATCGGTCAGGTATCAAATTCATTCAAGCATGACCTCATTCTTGATTATCCAAATTTCTCAAAGAATTTCAACTTCGCTCAGCATTTTCAAGAACAGGTGTAATAGAATTTCCTGACCAAAATCGTGAATTTCACGTATTACGAGATTGATAAAAACAATCCCGCCTTCAATTTCCTGAAGGAGGTCATTTTCTATACTTCACCTGCTCCAAGAAATTGTCCAGAATGTTTTCCGTTTTCCATACAGATGAAGACGCTAGTGATTCGAATACTAGCCATCATCATGTTCAGCCCACGTTCAGCATTGAATGCGAAGAAAAACCATGCTCCCGATATTGAATCCGATCAACGCCCTCCTCGTAGATCGATCGAATATTTAAGAAGCGATACGAGATTAAGTATAAATATGCATCCGATCGGTCGTCGATCGAATAGTAGTCCGGTGCATAATATTCAAATTCCACGAACTCGATTCATGTCCATGCATAATATGAATTTCATACATCGATTGAGTACTGATCGCGGACGCAGGGCATCGATCGCATCCAATCGAAGACGAAGTAGCGGATTTAAGGATCCGGATGATCCGTATTCCAGATACGGACTTCAACATCACGTTTCGCCAACCAGGGAATTAGCATTCGGTTGTCCAGAAGAAGCGTCCAGTAAACGTATGAAAATCACCGCCCCTTGTTGGGGACGAATCGTATTCACAATTGTGGTTTTAACATCGGCTATTGTGGTATTTTTCGTCAGATACAATGAGAAAATATTGGACCATGAATTGCATACGAAGTTCGAAATGCGTCACAGGGATGACAGGATGAAATCTAATCAATTTCAACATTCGGAAGCGGTGAAAAGGTGGTTGCAATTCTTTGCTAATAAGACATGGAAAAGAGTCATGGTCAATGCTACATTGGAGGGTGGGATTAAGATTATGCGATTTGTCTGATAGTATTGATTTGCATGAGTCTACTTTGGTCACTGACACGCTGACCAGTGGTCAGTTATTGCAATGCACTGTTTTGTACAGTAATGTACTGACCAATGGTCAAGATCATATGTACAAGTTAGTGGTTACTGTAACTTCAATATTTGGACAATGACAACATTGATTTTCTCCCCGAATTTTTAATGCATTCCATCTGTGATAACAAATTTGTTCGATATTTCGAATGATACGACGTAGTTTCATAATACAACTGTAAAAAAACTCTACCAGTTGAATCCCCCCAAATTTATCATCTAAGTTCCTAATTTAGCTGATTAATATTCCTTAGCACATGCCGCCTCCCATACCACCACCGCCGCCGCCCATGCAACGTTTGGTCATTTTCTTTCCCAAAACCACTTCTTCCGCATTACGAACGCTGCGGCTGTTCCAGCAACGTTTTTGACGAGCGTTGGTGTCTCGCAAGTTGTTCAAAATGACGCTGCTTTCGAACGAGCTGCTTCCAGGTTGACCGATGGCCAAGACGGCTTCGCGCACGCGTCGACCGTGACCGCAACAGCAACAGCACTTGCAACAGCAGCAACAGCAACAGCAGCAGCAACAACAGCAGCAGCAACAGCAGCAGCAGCATTTGCAACAACAGCAACAGCTGCGTTTGGTCATACGTTTTTCGGCCGAATCCGATGAAGTGCCGGATTCTTGGATGGAACGTTGGACACGGCCCCAACCGCCGTAACCGCCGCTGCATCGTTTCTCCATAGAACGTTTGCCCCAACCGCCTTCGTGTCCACCGCATCCTCCGCCTCCGCCGCAACGTTTGGCACGGTCCGAACGTTCGGACACGGAGTGTGAATCAGCAGCCAGGGCGTCTGAAATGATCGATGCTAATTTTGGCACTGCTCAGAAAGCTACAGTATGACTGGAACCAGGACTGATCCAGCATAATCATGGTCCCATTTTTTAGCATACTGTAGAAAATGCATGATCCGGATTTTTTGCAACCATGCTAATTCAGCTAATCAGGCTCCAAATGAGCCTAGTCAATTGCACTGATGTAGTTGAATGGCTGATTATGCTTGGTCCCAATCAGGACCTCGAATGATTCCACTCACCTTCCAATTTCGGAATCACAACCGCACCAGTTTCTTCCCCATGATTATGTTCATGTTCTTCTTCGGCCACCGGCAAAGCAATGGTCGATGCGAAGAAGAAGCAGAAAGCCAGGACCAAAGCGAATTTCATTCTTCCTTAGATTCGGATGATCAAACAAAATTGGAATTCGAAGACTAGGCTTGTTTTGCTTGAAGATACTGTCCCCTAGCTGAATGTTCGGATTTATATACCATTCCATCCCATGAATGCTGATGCACGAACCGTTCGGGCCAAACGTGTCTCATACCGGATACATGTGTAAATATACGTGATGGACAATGGCGAATCACGTTCCAACGTGAATGGTCATTCGGGCATTAGACAGCTGAACAAAAAGCCTATGTCTAGGATAATCATGACCAATTTAGGTCATGGACAGAATTGGGATGGGTCGTGTGACGTTTTAGCTAGGCATTTTAGACATGGCATTCTTTGAAGGAAGCAGTAATTGATGGATTCTGGTCATGCCAATAAATCATGACTTTTTGAATAATTTTTGGAAAGGCCATTGGCCATATGCGCATTGCATTTATTAACCAGGATCCATGCAAAATGTCAGGCCAATGCTCTGGAATACGCTGTTTTATGACAATTTTTCCTTCAACAAGCATACTGTAAATTTTTGCCTGCCCTATTGTCTATCATATTCTCAATATACTCGCAATCATGGTCATTGATATACGAGACTCAATTTTGGATCAAGCCGAATTTCGAAATCAAGTTCGATGTGATCATAATCACACATTTGTAGTGCAAATTTTCTTTTCATAGCAACCATCCAGGAACGATGCACAAGGAACTTGTTCACATGGAAATGCAATTTCTCTTTATACAAAACTTCCTACTCCAACATGAACAGCATAACCATACTGTACATTCACAGTGCGCCTTTATAAAAAAATAGCATCTTTTACAAATAATGAATAATAAACCAACGCCTATATGCTATTGACGTGAAAAATTTGTATAAAAATAGCTGAATAAACACGGCGAGTCCTTTTTCATAATACGTACAGACTGTACATTTTACATGTTTAGAGCCCGAGTAAATGGGAATTAGGGCTATAGTCTGTTCACCGAAAGATGCGACTTCCCTTATCTTGGGGAGTTCTTCGAGAGTATGGTTCACGCCTGGAAGCGTGAAAGTCAATGTTGATTTTCCCCCTGCCCGCCAGGCAT
>JAQIWJ010001381.1:0-11615 GCA_034695185.1 Discolaimus major
CAGTAAATGCATTGGCACCTCTTCGTGGTCTGTGGGACTAGTAAGGTCTTCGGACCCCAAGCTAACGCCAAGCGAAACATTTCGAATCAAAGAAGAAGAGATCAGGTAAGAATAGAATTTCTAAATTTTGATGATTATTCTAAAGATCTCGATTTAGGGATATTGGACGAAGGACGTTTTGGCCATTTCGATTGTGTGGAGAAAATCAATTCAAGCCTCAATTCGATCAATGAATCCGCTGATTTTATATGGCGAAGGATTTGGATCATCCCAGTGAGTGTTTGCTGTGATTTTTTGGCTTCTTTCTGTTCTCACATTTTCTGACCCAAATGCACCAGAAATGATCCATGCAAATTTCTTTGAAAATGCCTTTTGCAAAGGCGTTTTTATGCCAAAAAATTGCGCAATTTTAATTGCTCAACTAATAGAATCGTTTTCATTTCAGATCATCGAACAAGCATCGATTAGAGATCAATCAAAACTCGGTTCATCCAAAGGCGTGATTTGTTCTGTGATTATAAAATTGAAGATACGATTTTTCTTATAATCGATATTTGCGGTGCCATTTTTATTGATTTATTCTCGATGCCATTTGTTGATAACGCATAATATTCGTGTTGTGCGAATAAAAAAATCGATTTTTTTGTATGGTCATCACGCAGGTCATGCCCGATTTTCTGAAAATTCAGGGGTAATGGATGCGTCTATTAGCGGTTACAGTATGCCATTGAATGCTTATTGGTGCCCGCCCATGCTTTAGGTCTCTTGTATGCGTTCCCGATTGGCAGGAAACTGCAGTTATGTCCTTATTGCACTCAGGGGACGAAGTGATCATACTGATCAACATGATTATGCCAATAATCAAATTTTCCAATTCAAATTCATTATTAGAATCACCCAAATATTCACGCTATCAAAAAATCACCGTCTTAGATAACTGCCCAATCAATTTCGTACATAAAAATTACAATGGCATCCATCAATTAGCACTGGATTAAATAATCGAAAGGCAATAAAATTCGAAATTGTCAATAATCCTACACCCTGTAGGCTGCTTGATAATAACGCGGTGCATATCGTTGATGATAAATCGGTCTGGCATTACCCAAATTCCCATTATACAATTGAGCCGGATAAAACGAAGGCTGCGGTGCTGGCGGCGGAGGCGTTCCGGAATTTCGTATCGATTGATTCGTTGGCACTGGTGAATGATAAGGCGGCGGCGGTGGCTGCGGCGGTTGATCGTCCAACATGGCCAGATTCATGAACGATCGATAAGCGTGTTGATACGGATCACCGGAATGCGCCAACGGTCGTGGCGTTGAGAATAGATCGTGAGCATTCGACGATTGATGTTGCGGATTGAATAAATGCGTTGAATCCGGTATGACCATGGACATTGGTCGCGGTTTCGGATGGACGCGACGAGCGTATTGATGAGGTAATTGCGCACCCGTCGGTGTGGTTTTCCTTTGTTGAATCGGTTGCTGCTGTTGATAATGTCTCGATACCGCGTACGATCGATCGTATCCGGGCGGTGGATTTTGGACGAAATTCGACTTCTGATTAGCGTAATAATCGTCGGCTGCGCCCGGGATTTTCTCCGTCGATTTGCTCAATCGTCGTATTCGATCGAGAATGTTCTTTCCGTAAATAACGTCGTCCAATCGTTTCTCCGGAACTGCCGATACACCGTCGATTGGAATGATCATTTGGCCGTTCCCATTGATCGGCGGTCGAGCGGTGTTGGATGGACTGACGTTGTTGTGTTGCGACGAATTCCTCATACGAACTTCCACCACGAATTGAGTTGGTGGACTTTTGGCTCGAGGTTCGGGCGGCACCGGTGATAACGATGGTCTCCTTTCGGCCGGTGAAGCTCGAATTCTGCCTGCACGTCCTGAAAAATGAGGTGCTGTTATCATTATTGATAAGCAAACTTTGCATGCATAAATGCGAAGATATTTTTGCTACGAATTCCTATGCATTTAAGCTTACTCCAGAAGGAAACTGATAACAAATTTTCGCTTGAAAATTGGATCCAATTTTCTTGGATACAGCAACGCTTTTGGCAGCTGTTCAGAAATTTACCGCTTTGTAGCAGACACTCAGTGCTAAGAAGCATATCCTCTGCTCAAGAGCGGGAACAGAATTTGAATATTCAAAAATACATTCTGATCTGCGGATTAATGAATAATGCTGCATGCAGCAATATGAAAAAGCAGAAATCGCACTTACCTGTTGGTGAGGGCGATCGAATTCTCGTCCTTGTGTCTTGCGGTGATTGACACAATTTCGGTTCCGGACTGGAGAATGAATTCGTGGATTTCCTCGACGGAATCGTTTCCACCGGCGGCGGCGGTGGTCTGTAATTGATCGCGGGTTTCGATTTCGGATGCTGCGTATTCGATTGCTGTTGATAATTCTGATCGCACGTACTGGGCAACGGTGCTAATCCTCGAATATAATCGTATAATTGATCGATTTCTTCGTCGCATATTTGAATCGTACTGATTTGAATATCGTTCGATTCAGTTCTCGCGTCTTCGTTGTTGAATTCCCCGTAAATCCCGTTCTTCGTATCGATTTGATTGCATTTCGTATTAATATCCTCGTTCGATTGTCCGTTCGATTCGAATGTGGAGGAATGATAATTATTCTGTTGATCGTAGACTAATTGATGATCGTTGCAAACGACGATACGATCGAAGAACGTATTCAATACGTCGTCGCAGGCGTGAGAAATATCCTTGAATTCGTGATGAGTGAGTACTTGAGGATGATTCAACGCCGGTGCCAATTTCAAATGCGCATTCAACGGTATGGACAAGAATTGACCATCCGGTTTATGAACGGCGTAGGCGAATACGACGTCCTCTTGAAACGTACTCAATAAACGTACGACCAATTGACCGCCGGATGATAATTTACTGATTTCCGACGGAAGCGACGACGACGAGCCGGTACCCGTATTCGAATTCGAATTCGGATGAGGTTGATGAACTAATTTCACAGTCAACGGTAATCGTTTGGTCATTAAATTCTGAATCGTATGTACGCCGGCGATCGAGTCTTTCGATTTCGCTATGGGACTGAATCGCGATTTCGTATTCATTTTCAAATACACGCTTCGGCCTTGTTCGTCGAAACAACGCAGGAATGAAATACGTTTAAAATTGAATTGCCCGACTAACGTCAATACTTCGCCTTCCAGAATCGGTCGAGTTTTATATAAGGATCGTAATTCTCCGTCCGCGTCCGGTACGACGCCTTTACAATTCTGTCGTACTAAGCATAATTCGGGGAATTTCTGGAATAATTCTTGCACCGATTCCAAACATCGCACCGGTCGACCGTCTTCGGATAAGATCTCGAAATATCCTTTACACGATTCGGGTATGGATAATTTGTGATCGGTCAATATCTGCCCTTTGCCTTCTTTCACTTTCACGATTTGAGCCAATATCTTGCGCAGGCGATGCTTGGAATGCACGAAGACGTACGGTTTCAAATTCGGATTCGCCACATTCGGCGCGCCGATACTCAAATGTTGACCTTTCGTGACCAAAGCTAGATGCGGTAACGAGCATCGTTGTACTAAATCCGATAAGAATAAATCATTCTCCACATTCCATTTCACCGTCGTTAATAAGAGTCCCGGCGAACTGCCGTTCGAATTCATAGTCGATGAATATCCATTACTCATTTTCGGGAAACTAGACACCGGATTGCGCAATATCACGCAATACGTAGTATTAGAGAGTCAATTTTCGAATATCTCTTCTCGTAATAATGAGAATAGGGGAATATAAAAATCCACTGGGGAATATAGGATGATACGATGGATGAATGCGGGCGAAAGTTTCCAGTCGTAACCTCCTCAGCGGAGTTCGTAGGGGGGAAAAATCATCCGAATACACTCATTCGGGAGTTCGTCAATCATTCACCGCCCCCGGTTCGAAGTCGTCGAAGAATTTGACCCATAAACTTTCCGCGTATATACCACTTTCGAATGGGAGAATGATTTTCTCACCATTGGATTTTCCCCTGAAAAATAAGATATTATTAGAGATATACTTCTCTTTTTCCTGCGAGCCGCCGCCACGCGGTGCAATTATCCGAGCTTTGAAAAGCTCCAATTCGGCCCTTCCCCTAGATGAAAAGTTTCTGGAAACTTTTCCCTGAACTAACTACACGGTTCCGAATGACCAAAGGTGACGCCCTATGTCTGATGTCTAGGTATCGAAATACGAGATATATCCATACACAAAACCCACGGACACAGGCGGTGTACCAAATTTCTCATTCTTCACCCAAGAAAGTCAACAACCGAAAAGTACGCGATTTAAGGAGAGGGGAAGGGGAGAAAATAACTACTCCGTTACTATATATGGATACAGGGGGAGGGGGAAAATTCCAATGAAAAATCTAAAACTACATTCGAGTACGAAAATCGCCCTTGTAAGAACCCATAGTACTCAAAATCTAAGCCTTGTACACGGCTATTCAGATAGTTCCAACATTTTTTCCTTCAATCGAGCATCGAAGAGAAGACGACATAGCTAGGATTAGATTTGTGCAAAATCTAACGGCATCGAATGCATTCAGACCAACCAATGCAATGGATAGACATCTCGCCTCCTGCTTGGCCAACTTTCAACTGAACCAGCTGCGAATAAAAAGAAACCGGTTCGATATACCCAAAAATAGACTCCCGAACCCCTTGCTGGCTGGACGTCTTCTCACAAATGCGACAAGGGTAAAGGAATCTGTACATTACTCGGCCGTGTACACGACCTCTAAACATTTACTCGCACCCTCTCTCCACTCATCTGCTGAATGTACCAGTGAAAAATCGTACAGTAAATAGTAAGTAAACCGTACATTACACCGACCCGAAATGTTTGGTCTCGGGACGAAACAAAAGGCAAATGCATGCCTCATCCGAATGTAATGCTGACCTTGAATCTCACGAAACTTCTCATGACGAAAGAACAGCTCCGAATTTAGAATCCATACCCACGCTTGTGAAAAAATATTCTCCCCAGGCGTAGTAATAACCTTGGATCAAGCCGGTGCCAAGCGTTTGATCTAGGAAATAGCCTTGAATCAAGCCACGCGGATTGGCCTCCTCGTAAATGCGACAACAAACGAGGGTCTCCGAGGAGAGACCAAGCATCCGCCTTGTTTACAAGGCGCAACCCCCGCCATCTGCCCAATTCGGAGCGAGGCAAAACGAGGAAATCGCATTGAAAAATAAGACCCCACCACCCAAGCAAAGATGATAGGATGACCAAGAAAACGTCATTTATTCTTCATCGTCAACCTCGTCGAGGAACGAGAACGTGTCAGATTTAATCAATAAAAGGGGAGAGATTTACAATAATCAGATTCCCCCGGATTAACCGATCTGATAAAATACGCATGAATGGAGAGGAGAGGCAAAAATCGAGGACGCCAACCAAATCCTCCCTCTGCTCTGCTGAGCGGACAAGAACCTCGGAATCGTCCGAACAAACTTCCCAGTGTGCGAAAAAAACGACTGAATAAAACGGAAATACGTACGCCATGCAAAAGCGTACATTGGGATACTCGAAAATCCCTCAGCAAGTACTCGTAAATCGACAATACACGTAGTCACCCCCCCCCCCGACCGCAAAGGTGCCAAATACACGGAGCGTGTATATTTCGTGGTGGAAACTCAGTTTAGACAACGTGCAACCAACGCACGACCTCATTCACGCCCTAGTCGTCCAAAGAAGTTTTCTCGGCTTGTGTGTGATGATGTGACGATGAAAACGAAACACACCCGTCTCCTCTTCTCATTCAATCGGGTGGCAAAAAATATGCCAAACAAGCTGTTTACCATCGACCAATGCGTGAATTCAAACCCACATCGCCGCACGCACGTGCTGCCGATAAATCGCATGATCGATCGAGAAAAGGCGCATCTCGAGCGTGATCGAAATTCACAAAACATCAGGAAACGGACGTACCATTTCGAATCATTCGTAAGACTTAAGTCAAATTCTGATCACGGAATTCATTATTGCGCAATTCCAACTTACATCCAAGCATAGTATTAAAATCCGGTTCAAAACAGGAATCGATTCCGATCATTTTATCTCGAGTCTTCCAGATTGAATATTTTGCACGTATGATCGGCCGAAGACGATACCAGAATCTTGGAGTCGCTGAAAAATGGATCTATTTTAGCTTCCGAATGTTATGTGCTATTAGCCAGCTGTTTCTGAACTGGTATTTTTGCAATTGCGAAGCAATGAAGCGTATATTCAACAGGCAACGTTTGGAATAATAGAAACAGCTGACTGTATTCAATAGGCCACCCGCAGGTGCATGCATAAAGAGGAGAACACTTACTTCGAAATGGTGAAATCCAGTATGGCTCCTTTATGCCCTGTCCATTGCTTTACCAATGCTCCATTTCTGGAATCGTATAGACGCAACGCACCGCCCAGATCCGCCACCAGAACGCATTGATCCATCCATACGGCTTTCACAATGCCTTCCTAAAAGAAAACATTAGCCCGTGTCGATAATGAGTAAAATTAGCTTACCTGCGTTGGAAACGCCTGTCGAACGACATGCGTATTCAAATCCCATATTGCCATGTCGCCATTGACGGTTCCGGTGAACAAAGCCGGCGAGATTTTGGAAAATGCGATGGCTTCCACCGAAACGGCGTCCTCGTCCTCTTCCTGATCATCGACACGTTGCTGCTGACGCTGTCCACTGCCTTTTGTGCAGACGAAGCTGGTGATGATCTAGAAATAAGAAATTTAGATGCTAGCTGCCGAAAATTATCAAGTTTACTCTTCCTGTAGTAGTGTGGATCAAATTAGCGGTGCCTTCTTCGGATCCGGACGCTGCCAACGTGCTGTCGTGACTAATATCAATACTGGTGACTGGACGTCGATGGACTGATGCACCTGAAAAACCAATCATGTCAGTGATGGCATTTGCACAGCAGTAATTGCAAGCTCACCATCAACAGTAATAGACGTCGATGTTTTCAAATCCCAAATTCGAACGCCCCCGTCTGCATAGCCAGCACATAACCGTTTTCCTGAAACGAAAGGTTTCTTAGCACGATTCTTGAAGTTAAAATTGACCATCGTACCGTCTGGAAATAATTCTCCAACAGCACACGGATGACCATAGCCAGCGTAAACTTTGCAATCGCCATTCGGAATCAGGTACATCCATACCGAACCGTCCTCGTCACCGCAGAATAGAATATCGGCCGCTTGATGCCACTGTAGCCACTGCAAGAAAATCGTCATTTTGCTTGTGCTGCTAATAATACCTCATAAAGTTTAGCACTTACAGATAAATCTCCAACTTGGAACTGCGTCAATTTCTCGAATTGTTCCAATCGCCAAATTTGCACTAAACCGTCCATGGAAGCCGTTGCCAACATCGTTTTCTTTGCATTGAAACGAACGTACGTAACTGAATCCGAATGCCCTGAAATCAGATGTTTGTGAATCAGGACAGGATCCAGAATTGTAAAATTACCGGTACACTCGAATACCACGTTGCCATCGTCCACTTTCCAAATATAGGCACGATCATCTTCACCACCGCAAGCCACGAACGGTGGGCAAACGTCCACTGTGAATACGTCACCTGCAAAAAAACCTTCTGCATATTCAAATTCTCATGCATGCACTTGCACGCTTTCAATGCTCAAGATAAACCCAAAATTCTTACCCATATGCTTGGAGAATGTGATCATAGACTGATCCGCAATTGCGGAGTCTGCAGAAGCTGTGTCCATTTCGGCATCTTCGTCGGCTTCATCGTCCTCTCCAACAGCGGTACCTGAAAGTTCACCTTTCACGACTTGTGATCAAATTGCGCAATCTGCACTCACCATTCGGTCCTTGATCGGCTAACTCGATCACTTCCAGGATTTCGTCCTGATTGATGAAATCGTCTTCGTTCTCCATTTGCCTAAAATGCAACATATTATCGAACTGCCAAGAACATCAATTTCAAAGAAATTCAATGGCATGAAAGCCAGATTCAACCATCACAAACTCAAAGTGTTCTCTAAACATCTGATCTAATTCCAGTCCATCTAGTACAGTAATATCAAATAATAAGCATCGATCAATCACAGCCAAATTCAAATTAGTCTGGTAAAAAATCACGGCCACATGAAATCAGCTGGGATCGTCTAATCAGACGAAACGATAATATCCTTGCTCACGAAATCTTCTTTCGCTTTTGCGACCGTTTCCAACAGGGCTTTGTATTGCACCTGAAAAATAGGTCGTTTTAGTTCAAATGACAATGCCAATGGCTTCTGAAGAGGGTAATCAATATCAGCAAGATTACTTACATCAGCTCCTTGGTAATTGAGGATACCCGCACACGAGACCGGCGTATGCTTGTGCGAAATGAAGCCGAGTTTCATCTTGGACATAGCGAAGAAATATGGTACACTTTGCTGACGGCACATGTTCAAAATATCCGCCACCATTTCGTCTAATCCGCCTGAAATAAACGCGGTTAGCAATCTGGACGCAAATAATAAACCACAGCTTACCTTGTCCACTGGCCGCTTCGATATTCGGAGCGAAAATAACGCATTTCACTTTCTCCACTTTCAACAATTTATGCACTTCCCGCAAGCCATACACCAATCGTTTTTTCATACGAGCCTGAAAGAAAGTGAAACTTTCATGTAAAAGTCCCCACTGATGTAATTCTCCATACCTTATTGGGATCAGCTGCGTGCAAGCGGTCTTGAAACCTTCCCAATTCATGGATAACCGCCTTGACATGCTCGTCCAATTCAGCCGACAATACGTTGTCGCAAAATCTGAATAAAAACGTCAAATTACATACAAGCAATAAATCATAATGAAGACATTGCTTACTTGCTGAATTTCTTCCGAGGCGTATTCGACTTTGCTGCCACAGGAACCGCATTTCCGGCAGACATCACACTGCTGGAATCTAAAAGAGAATCCATTTCATGCATAGAAATTCGCTGCAAATCCAAATGCATACCTTTTGAATCCGTAACAACTTCCGGATGCTCATTTTCTTGTACTGGTTCCGTTTGGGTTGCTTCGACTTCCGGCGGTTCGCCTTCTTGTAACGCTTCCGTCTGGCTTCCTTCTGGCACTTCCCCTTGCGAATCGTTCTTCTGCCGATGTTGAAGCCTTTCATGCAGGATCACCTAAAATATGGGACACCAGTTAAATACCATAGATTTGCAATTTTGTAGCAGTTTACCTTTTTCATTTTACTGTATTTCTTCTTCGGATTCTCGCGTTGTTTGCCTTTATGCAGCACGGGTGCAGTGGAATCGAGCACGTTGCCTCGTGGAACAGCTGCCGAATGTTTTTCATCCTAAAAACGGAATTTATTTACTCAAGCGACTCAACACAAGCTCAGCTAAAAAAATGAACGAAGTTTTCTTACCTTATGAGCTCCTTTTGGCATTGTCGTTCGAGCCTTGGCCGCAATTCCATTTTGAGTAACTGGTACTGCTGTAATTTTGGCTGCATCCTTCGGAGGATTGGTCATATCCGGCGTGATCTGAAATTAGACGGACGACTAACTAAAGATCTCAAAAACTAAACATAAATCATACTGACCTTCATCATAATAAAATCCGCCAACGGCACAGATTTGCTCGGCTTGTGTTTCGATTTAGGCGGCGTTTGTTTTGCTGGCGTTGGAAATCCAGGTTCTGAAAAAGATAGGATTAGGGATGCTAGCCATTGAAAAATTTCCTAATTTACCTTTATCCGCAAAAGCAGCTTTATGATCAATTTCATCAGATAACGGCTGAGATCCATTCGACGGTTGCTGCGGGCTCGCAATAGCCACTGGCGGTTTCTAAAATTCAATCATATTAGAGTAATAATTTCCAGCGGGAAATTTTGGGAATTTAATTAAAAAATTCCAATCACCCTTTTTTTGTAAAAACTAATAGGTGATAAAAATTAAAATTCCACTCACCGGCTTAGGCTTGACCGATTTCAATGCAGCACTGTAGGACATAACTTTTTCACCGACGTCCTCATTTCGTGAATCGGTCGGTTGACGTCGGACAGTCGAAATGTCGTTCGTCGAAAATGTTGGAATGAAAACGGGCGCGTTGATGTTCAATTTCGTTTTCGAATCTTTTCTGGGAGCTAAGTCGACCATTTCCATAAAATTAATAGAATTCGATACGCCAAGGAAACGAAGAAACCGGCAGATTTTTGCCAAATATCACTGAAGTTTAGAATTTTCTCGAAAATTTGGATTAGCGCCAACTAGCAGACGATCCGAAGCTGGTTGTCAGCATGGTGCAACAATTCACTGAAAATGCTTATATCAAAGTTCAAATCCACATACCATGTAAAGCATAGCAGGAAAGGGCGGGAAAGGTACGGTAATGTCAAGGACACGGCTAACAGAAGATCCGCCAGTGATCCTATCATTGTCTACAAAAAAGAAATAGCTCCTGGGCATACTGTAATTGAATATCATGCAAAATCTGGCGTCATTATCGATATCAGCATGGTCAATTGATCTATAATAAATGTCCACAAGCAATTTTCGTTCAAAATTATTGTTTGAATTGGGGGGGGGCTCGAAAATGGGAAATTTCAGTTTATTTTTTCCCTCATATTTCTGGATTTATTGAAGCACTCACATGCATATTGATGTGGATTTCTATAGAGTCGATCACGCTTTATCGATTGACGTCGTTAAAATCGGTCCATCACTGCTCAATCGAAAATCGATAATTGCGATCGAATTTTTAAATATGCAAGATAAACGAAATCTGAACATGCCCAATCGATGCAGGATGGCCTTCTTATCAAGAAAACATGCTGATTTTATTCTTATTGAGTCATTATTGACATTTGATGAGGTTTGAAATCCTTTGGACTGGCATAAATTTCGCGATATCATCAGTGACAGGCAGAAGTCATGCAGGCATGAAATTCGGTATAATCGACCACGTTGAATCCGCTGGTGACATCTATTTTGACATATCATCGGATATCTGATCAAATGATCAAACTTCAGAATTATAACTGATAGACGAAAAATAAGGATACCATCGAAATGCGAGTGATTTTTTTATATACTAGGAATATGCGATGATCCGAATTTTTCTGCTAAAATTACCTCCATGGAGAGATTTGAAAATTCCTAATTCAATACAGGCGATATTGACACATTTACCCATACAGTCGATTATGCTCTATCGATTGATCACGCTCTGATCACTCAACACAGGCATATCGAAAATCGATAATTCTGACCAAGTTCGTAAATACTGATCAGAAAAGAAAACTAATGTGATCAGTAGCTTCTCCGATATTGAATACGCTTGGCGTCACGCTTTTTGAATGATCATTACCGTGATTTGCCAGTTTGCTGCTCGGAAGTAGCGGTTACAGTATGACATGAAAACTGGGCTTAATTTTTCGGGATCATTGCGTGATTGAGACTACTTATAAGCATGGTTTCATATACAATCGATAATGCTCTATCACCTACAAGGAAAGCTACCTAGGTGTCCTATTGATAATGCAATGTGAGATACCTAGATCGATAGAGAATTTGATTCTGCA
>JAQIWJ010001382.1:0-11584 GCA_034695185.1 Discolaimus major
GCCTGGGGGTCCTACCATACGGTACCATGTCTGATACATTTGAGAGCCTTTCCATAGAGTTTTCTTGGCGGATTTTTACAGAGTAGGTCGCCAGGTCTTTCTCCAACCCTCCCCATTTATCCGGGCTTGGGACTGGCGCGCAGCTGCGAGGCAGCCGCACGGCTTGGTTACTACGCATTATATGGCCTCACAAATGCCGGTGCCACGCAGACTGGACTTTGTGGCTACATAAAAGTGTGCGCGAGGTCGACCAGCCGTTGGGATTTTCGCCGAAATATTTGTTTCCAGTAAATATTCTCGTTCAGGACTGCATGGAATTACACAGGACTGACACAGATTGATAGAGAAAAATTTTCTCTATATTCTTCATGGAGCAGAAAAATTCATAGCATTGCTATTAGCTGAGCAGAATAATTTGAACGATGTTCGGGCAATGATTAGAATTTTCGAAGAGCTCAGCATCTATGGAATTCGCTTGGAAAATTCTCAGATACGTTTTGCCTAATTCTTTAGTCATTTTTACATGGTTTCCTGGGATCATGGGCGCATCAAAATGCATAGCAAAGCCCCCAGATACTTTAGAATAACAATTGCGTATGCTGCTTTCGTTTTCTATGCTTTGCTCAGCGCTTGTATTAAACATAGAAATTCTCATGATCCCTCGAATTAACATAAAAATACACCGCGAATCTCATAGGCGTAATTTCAGAATTTATGGGCCGCTTTCCACAAATGCTGAGATGTCCGAAAGAACACTATTTCGCATCGCGAGTAGGCAAACCGCCCACTATAATTGCTGCCAATGAATTTTAAGTCGTGTCATATAGCATTAAAAAGAGAAAAATTTTCATGATTTTTCAAGCCAACTTCCGAATTTTTTGATCACAATTTACGCCAGCAATCATAAAAAAACCATGAAATCTGGCAGATTGCTTGCAGGCAGCCGGCTGTCTGCGCACACTTTTATGTAGCCACAAAGTCCAGTCTGCATGGCACCGGCATTTGTGAGGCCATATAATGCGTAGTGGGGCCATGGTTTACACATGACTAAATAATTGCTGTTGCCTGAAAAAAAACCAGATTCCCTGGCATTGAAGAAGAACAAGGAATGTTCGTCGTACCTCGCCAATTCATACATGGACAGGCGTTCTGATTCGTACAGACGTCACATCAAATATTATATTCGTACAGCTGGCAAATGACGGAATCCAGGACATTCGTGGGAAGATTAAGGCGAAATAGAAAGACACTATTATTTATTGTATATTTAGCATTGTTATTGGATTATATGCTTCTTTCGTCAGTCGGTAAGAATATAAGTGGTATTGACAGATAAAGTGCATAATCTCATGTCCAGCAAAAAGGACCACAGCACTGCATCACCTGCATGTATCAGGCTTTTAAAGTTCAGCCTTTTATTCAGGACCAATATTGCCTGATTATCTGTATCGATTGGATCATCCTAATGCTACATCATCAGCACCCTCAACAAATGAGAATACAAAGGCGGATGGAAAACAACATTCGGACTCTAATGTGGCATCAGACAAAAGACAGACTACAAATAACCATTCCTACAATTCAAGTGTTAATAATGGTACCATGTCCCAGGAGAGCGTACGGATTGGATTACTCATGGGCTCGAACGCTTTAGTTCAAATGATCACAAGTTTATTTGTCGGGTCAATAATCAATAGGTGAATTTGCCAGGTGTTGTGACTGTGGACTCAGACCATTGCATGCTGACGTCGACTGTTTTCCAGAGTTGGATACAAAATTCCAATGGTCGCTGGATGTGTTTTGGTGTTTGCATCCACTTTAAGTAAACAGGACAAGAATGAGAAGCATCAGAAGAAACTTTTCCATATTTAGCTTTCGCATTCGGCAATACTTATGGCCTGTTATTATTGGCCAGATCAATCCAAGGTGCTGGATCAGCGTGCACCAATGCAGCTGGTCTGGGAATGCTGGCACAGGCTTATGTTGATGATGAAGAACGAGGGACTGCATTTGGCATTGCCTTCGGTGGAATCGGAGTTGGTATCCTGATTGGGCCGCCATATGGTGGTGCTTTATACCAGTGGGCTGGGAAGGAGGTGCCATTCATCATATTAGCTATTTTGGTCTTAATCGATGGCGGTAAAGCCACTGTTTCTTGGATCAGCATCTGCAAAATCAGAACGGTTTTTGATTCAGCATTGCGACTATTCATTGTATCGCCGAAATCGCATGAACCAGATCGAAAAGGACCATCACTCAAATCGCTGATAAAAGATCCATAAATCCTCTGGTCGGGCTCGCCTTTTACGAAGTCCACTATTCGAAGACATTTCGAAAGTAGTGCGTACAAATTTTGACTATGAAATTTTGAGAGTGCATTTTCAGTGCTGCTAAATAAGGACGTAGACGTAGGATCTTGTTTTCTGAGACCAGTTTTGGCAGTCTACATTTTGAGTGCAGCCAAGGTTTGTATTCTAAAGAAATCATCTGAATTTCATTCGTGAAGGAAAGGATGTGAAATCACCTGTAAGCAGCATATGGAAAAAGCATAATCCATGTAAGCATACTGTAGTTGGTATTTTTAGTGAAACAAGAAGTAATTTTTTAAACTCGCGATAATGGTAATGCGTCTGCCGAAAGCATATATTATTATTCGAAAATAAAAATGTTTCTAAAAATCCATTTAACAAAAAGGATTTCTAATGAAATCAAGAATTCTAGATCATGATTGATTAGAATGCGCATAATAGAAGCACTTATTCGGATAATGGATATAGCTGATAAAACTGCTCTGCTTGGTTTTCGGATCATTATTTCATCCCCGAGTATCGCCTAAGAAATTCAAAAAATTGCATTCAATTTTTCCATGAAAGTCGTGGCAATTTTTGCTCTAGTGGTCGTTGCTCTTGCATCGGTTTGTATTCGAATATGGACGACATGTCCTAAAACGTATTCTTTTTTTAGCCTGACCAAATTGATCAACGAATCTTGGACACTGGTGAAGGCGGGTAATGATCATCTTTGCAACATACTTCTCTTTGAAGACTGCAAGCAATTATGATTTTAGGGATGAAAACCTACCCCTGCCGTTTCTGGAACCAATGAATGAGACTGGTGGTTCAGAAGAAAAGCTGGTAACCGCAAAAATGTTACAGATGGACCATTTGGACTTGACAGACGTAGAAAGGTTATCAACAGGAGACGAGAGACCTTGCCTAGTCCGATATGCAATTGCCTGTAAGGCCTGCGTGACGGTTGATGGCCGCTTAGAGCTTACTCGAAATGGATTAACACTTTGGTCTTCACCTGCACCTGCATCATCTAATCCCCCTTATCCTCCTTATCATGTGTACATGTATGGCGACAACAACGTATGAGTGGAGGGACATGGGGTGCCAGTTGATCAACCTGGACCAGCCGTACATGCAAAGATATGGTGTACCGATACTTATGAGGTTAACGACTGGCCGGAACCGGCAAAACTGGTATTGCGAGAAGACTGCAGCTTGGCCATTGAAAAAAAGATAAGCCCTGCGATAATATGGACATCAAAACACGGCTTGATCTCACTGCAAAATAATCGCTCTTTGCATTCGCCAGATTGTTTGACTTCTCCGAACGGCGTATACCAAGCTTGCATGGACATCTACGGCTTCTTCTTTGTGAAGCGCGACGGCAGCGAAATATACAGATCAGGAAGAGAGGGCGATAACATATATCCACCGTACAGGATCGATATGCGAAGTGACAACAACATTTGCACATTTGATAGTAATGGTCTTCGCATGTGGTGTACTGGGACCCAAGGAACAAGAATGTTGACCATGCACGACGACGGAACCATTCCACCATTGATCAATAGCCCCAGCACGTTTCTGTCTGACAAAGTGGGAGGGAAGGGATGAAAAGCAAAAAAGCCTGAACGAGACAGGACAAATATGAAGTGTAATAATATTTTATCAGCAAGATGATTCAGTGTATTGCTGATAATATAAGGGCAATTGGGTAGTCTCTGCTTTACTGCTCCATCACAAGTGGGCACTCAGGCATAATGCAATGGAAATTTTCTGAAAAAATTTGGGCGATAAAGATAACTTTTTGAAATGACTCATTCGAATACATACTACTGGAAAGCTAACATAAAATCATTCCATCGAAATCACCCACAGCCAATAGAAAAACCTACCAAAAAAGGATGATGATGCAAGCATACTGTACTTGACGTTTTAAAATAAAACAGGCAGTAATTTCAAAATAGGCAGTGATGGAGAATGCTTTGCTTAAACCAAGTATTCTTTTGAAATTTCATTTCAAAAATCATTTATCATTGAATCTTCACCTGCACCGAATTTGAAAGCAATGATATTTGATTGCGCAATGGTCAGAATAATCAAATTTTGACTGTGACTACAAAATGATAAAATAAGCGGATTATTTAGAAGCCATAACAATATGAAGTTGCTTGTTTGTATATACCGTACAACTTTCCAAATTGACATATATTCATTTCATCACTCATTAGTTAGATTTCAAGGGATATGATAAACACGATAGAAACCGAATTTTTCTGTTAGCCGTGTGATGCAAATTGTGACGTTTCGATGCAGTAGCAGCCGGTTCGGGGTTGGTATATTTCTTTCAAGAAGCTGATTGAGAAAAAATACGCTTCAGATTTAGATTATTGTGTAAAAAATCTTCCACAATGATGGCGATGCGTCATCGTCGTTGGGTATTCGTCATTATTTCGGTGCTATCAATATTCGCCTTATTCTTATTAGCCATTAAATCGCAATCGTCTGGAGAAGGACCGAAACCAACGTCATCCGATTGGATCGCACCGAAATTGAAAATTATCAAGAAGAAATTCGGCGGGAATTCGTATCAATCAGCTACCAATCACACTCGCCAAGAACAAGAACGTCGAAAAGGCCAACAATCGTGCCGATTCCCTGATCTGCCCTTGGATTCGCCCGCTCTGAACGATTTCTTCAAAGATCCACCGCCATTGAAATGCGAACGAGTGGAGAAGAATTGGGTCTACGCGAAGAATGGTGAATTCTACATCGATCAAAACGCCTTGGATCGCCATGGTGGCCGAATCGATTGTTACTATACGAATATCGTACGTATATCCGACCATGAAGTAGGCGGAGAAGAAGAGAAGAAATTCGTATCCGGATCAGCCTTGCGAGGTGATTTCTACAAAATTTCGTTGTAATTCGTCGGACAATGCCCAGTATTCGAATGTACACGCTGGAATAGCGCCTTCGAAAGAGGCCTTGAAAAGGGCCAAATCCAAATCACAACCGTCGGACGCGTTGGGTTTGAACGTGTACATGCTCGGATTCGATAGTTTATCACGACTCACGTTCATGAGGAAATTGCCGAAAACGTTCAAATATTTCACGGAAAAAATGGAAGGGATTGTATTGGAAGGATATAATATCGTTGGCGATGGAACGCCTCAAGCGTTGATCCCGATATTGACTGGAAAAACCGAAGTTGAATTACCGTTGACCCGGAAACGTTATCCGAATGCAGATTTTTGCAACGTCTATCCATTCGTTTGGAACGAATTCAAGGAAGCTGGTTATGTCACTTTATGGGGAGAAGGTAAGATTGCATCTAGGGCATCCCGCCCTTGATTTGATTGAGTCATGGGCGGAGCAAGGGGGCAACCTGGAAAGTGACCCAAGGGTCCGCCAGCTCTTTTTTTCCCAGCCACCCCTAAAAGGGGTTCTGTCTGGCTTGAGTATATTCTCATGGGCGTAGCCAAGGGGGCCATGGCCGCCACCACCCAGATTAAGACAAAAGGGTACTTACCTATGCTTTTATTTTTGGCCGCCGGCCAAAATTTATGAGAGAAGGGTCCTCCCTGCTCTTTTTGGTCGACGCCACTCCCAAGGGGGTTCCTGGCTACGCGCCTGCATTCTGGTGTAGTGGTTAGCACTCTTGCTCTCTGTTCATCGGAGACCAGGGTTCGATTCTCCCTACCGGTATAAAGTTTTTGCCTATTTGGTTTCTCTGTTCCCTCCAGCATTCTACCAGGAGTTTGGAACAGATACGTATCAATCAAACAAAAAGTCCTGCAGTTATTTCTTTTCCAGATTCTCCTAGCGTTGGAACATTCACTTATCGATTGAAAGGATTTAAAGATCAGTCAACTGATCATTACATGCGACCATTCCATATGGAAGCGGAGAAGATGAAAAATATGCCGCACTGTTTGGGAAGTGAAATGCATCCAAAAGTGCATTTTAAGTAAGCAAATTTTGAATGTTTTCGCTTCCAAAGTTGGTATTGCTGTAACCGCTATTTTTCAGATATGTTGAGCACTTTTGGGACGCCTATCCAATGGACGTTCGAGAATTCGCATTTCAATATCATGCATCCGTCAGCCATGACGATATTGATGGCATAGCCGTTGCTGATGATTATATGGTTGAACATTTGAAATTCTTCCTAGACAATGGTCATATGAACAACACGATCATGATATTCATGGCCGATCACGGGCATCGGTTCGACAAATTACGAGCAACTCAACAAGGAAAACTGGAAGAACGTTTACCATTTTTCTCATTCGCATTTCCACTATGGTTCGCTCAGAAATATCCAGACACCATCCGAATATTTGAAAAGAACGCTTATCGATTGACCACACCGTTCGATATTCATGCCACGTTCCAAAGCATCTTGCATTTCCGATATCCGCCGAAAATGGGCGATCTCAAGAATCGACAGTTATCTTTATTCGACGAGGTCCCAATCGAACGCACTTGTTCGGACGCCGGCATCGAACCGCACTGGTGCACGTGTTTGAATTGGGAACCGATCAAATTGACCGAAGCGATCGTTCAATTCATCGTGGACGGTTTTATTCGAGCCATCAATGAGGAGACCGAATATGAAAGGAAATTATGCGCACCAGTCAAATTATCGCGTATCCAAAAAGCATCCAAATACGCACCGATCGCTTCTGTATTAAGTTATAAAAAGGCCAAAGGTTTGGACGGATTCGAAGCTGATCTGACCAGCAGTAGCAAAGTTCAAACGGAATATTATGAATTGGATTTATGGACGTCGCCTGATGGCCGCCTGGGATAAGATCAATAATGAGCTAATCATCGATTTGGATATCGTTTCGCATGTGAATCAATACGGAGATAAACCGCATTGCGTGATTGATAAAGATTACTTTTTAGCTAAATGGTGTAAATGTTATGATAAGATATGATTCTTGGTAGGACCTATTGATTTGCATTGCGATTCATGTCAGGTCCTGCATTTTTGTTTCATATGATTACTAATCATTGTGTGATCAATAATGAAATGCATTATAATATCGATTTTATTATTGCGTGGCTAGCTGCTGATTACATCAGGCACGTGTATGTAAATTGCATACAGTACTTTCAAATTATGCGATCTTCATGAAACACCGAAGGTGCAAGGGATTTTCCATATTTTCCTTGGAAATATTCAAAATAGAGAGTACAGTAAAGCCAATTTAAAATCGTTCCATCGAAATCACCCCATATTCGATTAGAAAATGAAAAGCATGATTATGCAAGCATACTGTACCTGCTGTTTTAGTAAAAGAGGAAGTAATTTCAAAATACGCAAATGAAAAATGCATCTTCTCAAAGCAAATGATATTTCTGGAAATTGAAAGCTTTCAAAAAAATAATTTAGTTGAAAGCTCCAAATAACGAAATAAAGAATTATGCGTCATGATTGATTAGAATGCGCATTTAAAAAAGCACGTTTCCGCATGATGAATGCAGCTGATATAACTGTGCTGCTGGGTCTTCTGATCGTGATTTCCTCCCAAAACCACATCTCAAAAAGAGTTCAAAAATGGCATTCGATTCTTCCATGAAAGTCGTGGCAATTTTTACCCTGCTGACCGTTGCTGTAGCACTGGTTTGTAGCAGTATGGACAGAGTGTCTGTCACACAGTTTATCCTTTTAGCCTGACCGAAATGATAAAGAAATTTTGGACACTGATAAACACAGGAAATGGTGATCTTGAAACATATTTTTCTCTACACAAGTCTGCATGATTTTAGGGATGAAATCCTGCCCCTGCCATATCCAGAAGCCATCAGTCCGACAGGTGGTTCAGGACAACAGTTGGTAACACCTCGGATGTTCCAGGGCGAACCACCAGTTTTGAGAAACTATGAGAACTTGACACAAGGCAATTGCCTACAACGTGATACCCCTAAATCGTAAATTCTGAATCGATGCTTATCGCAAAAAAACGCATGGCTGACTCAAGAAGTGCCAGCCAAAATATTCCTTTAGCCAACCATTCCAGGTTTTAACATTTGAGTTTTTCTACATGCAAGGCCTGCATGCAAACGGATGATCGCTTCGTGTTTTCGATCAATGGAAGACCAATCTATTCATCAAATAGCCCGCCTAGGAACCACCAATATCCTCCTCACTATCTGACGCTGCAACCTGATAACAACTTGTGCGTATACGGACAGTCCAGAGATGGAGCTGTGTGGTGCAATTTTATGACCCACGGGGGTGGCACTGGAGCCGCCAAGCTGACATTACGACATGATTGCGTGCTAGTCATTGAAGGCACTGTGCCAATTTGGACGTCAAAAAATGGTCTGGTCACATTGCCAAATAGTCGCTCGCTATTTGAACGAGAATGTTTGACTTCTCTGAACGGTGAATACAAAGCTTGCATGCAAGACGGCTACTTCGTTGTGAAGCATGAGAGCGAGAAAATATTATTCCAGTCGAGAAAAAATTCCCCTGACCAACCCCGCCCATATAGAATTCAAATGCAAACCGACAATAATATATGCACGTATGGTTATGGAAACGACGGATACAGTGGACAGTCCTCTCTGTGGTGTCAAAACTCCCAGGAAGGATGGCCTGGGACAAAAGCATTGACCATGAATGATGACGGTACTATTCCGCCACTGGTTAACAGCAACAGCAGGTTTCTTTCTGATGACACAGACTCAATGATATCCAACCCCCTGGTGATTCCTGGAATGAATGAAACCTATGAAGGCATGAACAAGACAGAAGACAGCTGAACAGTGATGCATTGATTTTGCACCAGCAAAATGATTCAGTACATGGCTGTCATAATATACTAATACAAGGGCAACTGGGTAATTTCTGCTTATTGATCAATCCCAAATGGGCCCTCAGGTATAATTAGGAGTGACACTCTTTGCCAGGAAAGAAATGGAAATGTGATGCAATAATGTTGATATGAGCTAATTTGCAAAGCAATCGGAAGGTCACAAGATTGAATAGTTTTCATTGCCTGGTGAAAACATTGCAAGTGAAATTGAAATTTCTCTGAACTTTTGCAGCAAGGAAATATCTGAGATGTAAAAAAGGATGGCATAAATGTTGATATCATGCTTCCTATGCAAATGAAGGATACTATCAGCAATAAAACGATCAAGCACGAGATCCACTTTCCTTTGTTTTTCACAAGCCAAATCCTTGATTGTCTGATGCATTCACCAGTTTAGTCGCCCTCAAAAGAGATAGTTGTTATCACTGAAAAGATAATGGCACCTGAATGGTACCCCTCTCGGGAATGGATCCTGCGTCATTCGTTCCAGCTAGATCTGACTGGGCTTCCTTTCCTTTCAGGGATTCAGGGAGTCTGACTAGATGCATAATGGATGGCTTGATCGAATCCGATCTCGACTGTCAGTCAACCTTAACTGTATCTGAGCAACAATATGTGATACAACTTTTTCTAACGGTGAAAACCAGGGACAGGTGTAAGCACATGATAATTTTTTCATATGGACAGTGTTGGGTTGATTCCATTTCCGACATCTGGAGCTGGTATAATCGGGTGATAGGTTTTGTACAGTATAAATTTGGCAATTACAATAGACGGATGTAGGGATAATAATGCTGATATTCAACCTGTCATCCAAGAGGTTCAAGCTGATCCTGATTAGCTGGCTTATTATTCAACCAACGTTGACAGGTATGAATTGTTCCCTATCAATAAGTCTCAGGTTATCAATTCTGTATGTTCCAGATGCACTCTGCCCAGCATTATTCACCCAAATTGGCAATTACTGCTTTCGCCAAGGAACTACCGGTACATTCAATACTGCGTATTGGAGCTGTCAACAATACGAAGCAAAATTGTCGACCGTCAGAGATACCGCTGAACGAGATGCCTTGATGAAATATCTGTACGTGGTAATCAAAGTGTCGAGCAGCAGTACAACAACAACAACAGCGATATCAACTGTACCAAGCACAACCACATCTTCTACTGCGTCCACAACTTCGACCACCAGCCCAATGACCACTAGCACGACCAGCACTCCAGTGACCACGACTGCTGGCATCAATTCGACTGTACCAACCACAACTGTGGCCAGCAGTTCAACAGCCACGACAGTGACCACATCAGCGACCTCGCCAAAGTCGATTACTGCAGCAGCACAACCACCACCGACTTGCAACGCTCAAACCACAATTGCACCTGACAGTTAGTATCGAACTTCAATCCGATACAATTATGCATTGCCTTTTTTCTAGCATGCAATTACCAAACCAAATATGAGTTCATGCAAGAATGTTCTGGATAATTCGGTGGCACATCAGATGGATCTCATTGTTTTTTCACGGCAAAAGTGAACGCAACTTGGGCTGGAGCCTGGGACGCATGTTGCCAAAGTGGAGGCGTTTTGGCACAAATCCATACCAGCAACGAATACAACAATATCCGAAATTACTTGGTAATTTTTGCTGATCGGACTCAGGAATGGTGATTCATCCAATTATTTTCAGGATCAGAAATATGCTACTCCCGTGGCATGGTTGGCATTTTACAGAACTGCGGATTCATGCATTTATGCCCAAATACCACATATTGGTACGACGGTCCCTCGAGTCCGAATACGAAAATGTCAGCTGCGGATACGTGGGCAAGAACCCAGACAACACAAGATCCAATCGATCCAGGTGTTCAATGCATGGCATTGGCTGATTATGGCAATACAGGAAATTATATGTTCATCGATTATAATTGTACATCAGCTGCATTAGTCTTATGCCAATACACGGGTAAATTTGTCAGCAACGAATTTGGCCTTGCTGACCATGGCTATTTTTCAGGCGATACTCAGAATTTCACGAGAACCAATGTCTGCTTGGCTGAGAATCCGATCGGAATTCAATGGGTATCGACACCTGATGAATGCGCATTGACCTGTTCCAAGAGAATTTGGTGTCGCGGTTTCAATTTTATCATTCCAACTTCATGCACAGCTGCATGCAGTGGTCAATGCGAATTCTTCTCCTGGTCAATCAATGAACCAACCGGAAGTGGACCGAAAACAAAAGTGATGGGTGGTTGTTTTCATTACAATTATGTCCCTTGTGTTGTGTATTAGGAATGCTTTTCTCAATCTCAAAGCAAAACCCCAGGTTCTATTAGGCAGAATTTTACTTTGCCTCCTTTTCATTCCAGTCCAATTCAACACCTGGCCTCAAAACGGCCAACATTTCAATATATATATCCTGTATACCCAAGCAAAAAACCTGAGTCACCATTTCTATA
>JAQIWJ010001383.1:0-11583 GCA_034695185.1 Discolaimus major
CGGCTGAGGTCATGCCCAGTTGGATTGGAAGTTCGGAATACGCATTATCCATAGTCCTGGGAAACGGAGATGTTGCAGAATAGTTTGAAAAATCGGTGTCCAAATACTGGTTTTGCTATTCACCTTTGAACCCGTGTCCTCATTCAATAATCACATTACCATGCTACCAAGCAATCTGCTCGTCCAAATTATGCAATCCAAAATACTGCGTATCCAACTCGAGCAGTTCCAAAATTGCGCAATTTTGAGCAATCCATTCACTAGCTGTATCCAAACCAAACCTGTCAGTTTACGACATTGTCGGTCACTGCCAATTTGCACCAAATCATTGATCGATTGTTGCTGATTAGTATCACCAATCCGTAATCAATAGACGGATGGCGGGGTATCAATTATTGCAGATCATCATTGGCATGTCGATAATTGGAAATGCTTGAAATTACAAGATGCACACTGCGCGGATCGAGCTTTGATTGAAATGCTCAGAATATGATTGTATTTTGAAAATCCTTTCAATGCATGATTTATGCAATCCAGATTCCGGACGCATTGAAGAAAAATGTACCAGCATTCATTGCTGGTATTGATTATGGCAAATCGATCAATGATCAAATTACTTTGCGCACAATCACATAATCATCTGACCTTTGGTCAGCAATAAATTTGCGCAAATTAGTAGCATACAACATGGACGTTATAAATCAACTGGAATTTACTGCTGTTTGTGGGTGCACTGACCAGATGACACGTATATCTTGGCTTTATCCTGGGTGATTAGGTGATTAGAATGGATGGAAGATATTTTCATTGGATGTTCGAACATGTTGGATAAATAATTGTGTTTTGGGATCATTAGAAGTATGTACACTGATTCGAAAACAGATACGATAAGTACATAGTCACAGAAATCAGTGCAATCGATATTTGCGTTTGGGCAATTGATTTTGCAATGAAGACAGACATCGCCATTGTCCATTACTTGCTTTTCAATGCAAATAATGCATATTCATAGCATTATGACAAGACCAACTTGTGCTTCAATGTGGACTGGAATTTGCAAATGCAATGGATCCAATATGCTTATAAAACACAGGTGGTGATTTGCCATTGTCACTTTGGTCCACTTAACATATTCCAATAACCATAAATGGTTAAATTCAAAAATACACAAGCGTTATTATGGATGCTAATGATATTGGGGTCCAAATTGGGTGTGCAGACTGTGATGATCAGTTTTGCTCATATTACCTGAATTAATGGCAATCTTTCTCAGAAATCAGTGTACGTGCAATAATTTAAATTTCATGCTCCTCATCGCTGACTTCATCGGCATTAGTTTGGACGCTCAAAAAATAATATTCCGAACACGAACTACTGATTTTCATATTTCTTTTCGGATACACATCCTCGTCCAGATCGTCCAAATTCCTAGCATTATCCACATTCAATACGCTCGGCGTGGATATGGCATTTGATTTGGACGCTTTCTTTTTCTTATCCTTTTTATTCAAATTACTCAAGAATGAATAGACGGATTTACTGCCGCCCAACGACGTGCCAGCCGGCGATGGATTTGGGATGTAGAATAAGGAAGTTACAGTACTCCTTTCTGACGTGGGTGTCATGGAATTATGCATCAATCGTTCGTCGTCTTTCCAAATATCCTCGTCCAATGCGCTACTATGCGTTTCGCTTCCGTACTGATCAGCCTCGTGATCGTGAATTTTGACAACTTTGAAACGTCTGGTACGTTTGGCGATACGCCAGATCAAGTATGATCCGATTAAAATCAACGCGGCCAACGTAGCTACGAATAGGACGCTGGCAGCTCTCGCGTGCGTGAATGCCAACGGCGTTTGATTCATGCAAAGTTTACCTGAAAAGTACGTAATCGGATCTGATATCGATTGATTTTGTACGAATCACTTTGTAAGCATTCGTGAGTCGGTCGATCAACGCATGGGCACGGAATGCAACTTCCGTTCGGGGCTAATACGAATTCGTTTGGGAATCGACAGTATTGACATAAATCACCCGTGTACCATAATTTACATCGACAGCTCGGATTTATCGATTGGCACGATTCAGTGCCTGCCGAATTGCATTGATGGCAATCTGGAAAAATGGGGGATGTTCTGGGTATACTGTAACCGCTTGGATGGGTGTGATGAAGCTGTGAAAAGCTGCTTTCATGCAGGGTAGACAATGGAGATGGTTCATGGAATAATCAACCAAGCTGATTCCAATGGTGATTAATTTGAATTTGTGATCATTATAGACCGATCAAAGTGATCAGTTATCAAAAAATTCGATATTTACCAAACGCAGTATTATTCCGCATATCCATGCTCAGAAATCACCGATATTCAAATCCCGCACTGACAATGGAAAAATGAAAACGCAGATGCTGTCTAAACAAGGCCAATGCTTATTCTGGAATTTACTAGGCATTGATTTGTAAAAGGAGACTCTGGGTGTATGCAATTTTATACAGACTAGGAAAATAAATTACACTCGCGGGGCAAATGGCCTGAAGTATTCGATTTCTCCTGAATCAGACACCGACGTGCTTGTTAGGAAGCTAAAAGGAGGAAAGTGGACTAGGAAATTTGAGGACGGTTCTTTCGAAAAACTCAAATGCACAGCCTATCCTTGTAAAAGTCACTCGAGCTGAAAAAAAGTCGATATACAAAGATTGTATCAAGATTGGAGCATTCGGACGGAAAAAAGAAAATGAATCGGTTCTTATCCAGAAGAAGTTTTCATAGTGGACGAAATTTATGCATGCGTAAAAAAGGATTCACCAAGTGAAAAAAATTGATTTACGCATCGGTGTTGCTTTTTGCAATTTTCAGAGGTTCCTTCAGAAGCTAAAATTTACAAAATTGCGCAATTTTTTCTTATAAGTATCTCTCGTCACATTTCTAATCCAAATCTGCATATTTGATAATGCCAGCAGGCATTTTTCCAACTATCCATGCGGTTACAGTAATCTTCCCGCCGTTTTCTCCTACCTTTTCATTGCGAATGATTTGAAATTTGTCATACGTATTTTTCCATCAAACCAGACGTCGTGTGCGGTCCCCCATTCAGAAGTCCTTGCGGTTACAGTAACCTTCCCGCACTTTTCGCCGTGTTTTCCGTGGCTACCGATTTCGTATTTGTCATAAGCATACAGGCAAGAGACACCAGGATGTGCGGGCCAGGATTTTGGAAATTTGCCAAGAAAAATAACGTGAATTTTATTCTCCAAAAAGTTTCCATAAGTTCCATGAAAAATGATACTGAACGTCCGTCTTAATCCCCTGAAATGATACTTTTCATTTATCGGGTCTACTAAATGCGTGTATTGGACCCGGTGGAGATATTACTAGGCGATTTATGGTCAGCAAGTGAAATGGCGAATAAAAAGAAGAAAGAAGCCAGTAATTCATCGAGCCGTAAAACCTCGGCTGCGAGTCCGCCCCAATCGGCGGCTGTGAGTGGTGAATTCTCAAATGAAGGTAAGCATTTTAGAATGTGAAGCGTAATTTTTCAGTGATTTTTGTCATCAAAATTCGTGAAAAATTATTTCCAGCCTTTTGGCTTATTTATTTACTAAAAATCTCTTTTCAGGCACGCCAAACTCTCCTTCAATCAAATGTCGACATTTGAAATCGCTGAATTTGAATCAGCTACGGAAGAAAGTGAAAAATCATCAATCTTTCTCATGCGAGGTATATGTGCGTTTTGTGCAAATTTCTGGTTCTAAATCCCAACTTTTTCAGGATTGCCGGAAAGAACATAAATCAGACGGCACAGTAGAAGATTCTGACGAAGGAGAATCAGACGACGTATTCTGCTGCTTAGCTTGCGGGCATCTGGTAAGAATTGATTTTTTTGACGTAATTCATGAATTAACCTTTGCCTCATTTCAGGGATGCGGAAGATATTCCAAGAATCAACATGCCGTCAAACATCACCAGAAAACTCGATCGACACCGCACCCATTGGTTGTGAATTTACGCACATTTGTTATATGGTAAGCGCCCCTTTATGAAAATACACACATCGGCTGATCACATTTTCACATTTCAGGTGTTACGAATGCGATGATGAAGTGCCTTCAGCCACGTCCCAAACGTTGAAGGAAATGGTCGAAATGATCGGGCAGCATATGAAATCCGCAAGCAGCAACAGCAAGGCCAACGGGAAGGCGATTGAGGAAATCGTCAAAAAATCGATCGAAGTCAGCAGATCGACGCCTCCGGCGAAAACGACGCGTTCGACGAAAACTGGCAATGCAACTCCGGCAGAAATTAAGGTAATTTTCTAGCTTTGTATACACGCTCGTACACTAAACGCGTTCGGTTTAGGGGCTATCGAATTTGGGCAATACGTGCTTTTTCAACGCGGTGATGCAAAATATGGCTCAAACGCATCCGTTGCAATTTCTACTGAACGATACCAAGAATATTCTGAAAGGTGGTGAATTCAAGATTCAGCCAGTGAATTGTGATAATGGCGTAAGTGGTGAAGTCTGATGTTTTTTTGATGTATATTCACACACACAGCCTCATTTCAGGTAGCATCTGCATTTCCTCCGCTTCAATTTACCCTCGGCGAAGATCCAGGGGCGTTGACGATAGCCTTGCGATCGTTCTTGGCCGATTTTCGTCACGACAAATCCAATATATTGAATCCGAGTTCGTTATTTAATCAAATATGCAAGAAGTAAGTCTTTATGTCTGAGGCATCATATATTTTCTATTCCACAAATTCTTATTTCAGGGCCCCACGATTTCGCGGTTTCCAACAACAAGACAGCCACGAATTATTACACTATATGATGGATTCCTTACGAACGGAGGAGACCAGGCGATTGCGAGTATGCGTATTTCGGCATTTCGGTCTCGATCCGGAGAATACTAAACCGGATATGTTGGATTCGAAAATGAAGAATAAAGTGAAAGGTAAGCGCAGTCGATCAGCAGTAAATATTTTGAATAACGAGACCTTATTTGCAGCTTATGGCAACGTCCAGTCGTTCGTCGAGCAAATCTTCGGTGGTCAATTGCTACAAGTGATCCGATGCCTTCAGTGTCAACATGTATCGCGACGGCATGAGCAATTTCTGGATTTATCTTTGTCGATTCCGGATTTCACGGTAAGATCGTAGTTTGCCAGGGTTATCCTGAGATAAAAGTACGCTATTTTCAGGCGCTCAAACGAAATGCAACGGTAGCTAATTTAAAGGACGACGACGGCGATTTGAAAGCGTTGGAACGAAACGAGAAGAAGTGGAATGTGAGCAAGCATCAGCAGAAGAAAGCGAATAAAAAAGGCAAGAAAATGGCGAAGGTATGAGTTTTGTGAATATGAAGAAAATGCGATTCGAATCTTTCTGATTTTAGAATACCAATGCGAAACGGCGTAATTCGAAAACGATGGCAGCTGATCAGAAAGGTATGGGATATGTTTGTGTGCAAATTTGCTCATAATAATTGGATCGTCCGCTTTCAGATGAGAAGCCTGAACAGAATGAAGATTCAACTACTGTCCCGAATGGTGTTGATATCGATGCTCAATTGGCGACCGAAGTTTCTGAAAAATTGGACATAGCCGACGACGTGTTTCGCACGGCTAGTGAAGCGTCGTCCAATGGAACAACTGTGGCACCGTCCGAACTACAGCCAGAATCCGAAGTCCTGCGAGACGGCGTGGAGAAAGCGTCGGAATCGGAAGAAAGCGGAGATGACGACGATCATGGTCAGAAGAAAATCGAGAACGACGAACATAGTGCAAATGGACCAACGAACGACGCATCCATGTCCGCGATTGAACCATTGAATACGGAGGATGAAGCTGCTTCGCGTTCGGGATGCACGTTGGAAGCGTGCCTACGTCAATTTACTGCCGTCGAATTATTGAGCGGAAAGAACAAATTCGGATGTGTCAATTGCGCAAAGCCGAGTCCAACAGGAAAGACGTTGCAAAATGGGAATACGGGTTCGTCGAATTCGGAAGAACAAGTGAAAAGAAGTAAGCGCTCGCATTTCTTCTGGATCTATAGTTCATCCTATTCGGTCTTTCTTCAGATCGAAAAGATTCGAATCCAGTGGTTTATACGGATGCGGAAAAGCGATACCTGATTCACAGCCCACCAGCTGTATTGACGTTGCATTTGAAACGGTTCCATCAGGTACGTTTGGTTCTACAGTCAACCCATTGTTTGATGCTTTGCATTGGTATAGAATTCCAATGTTAAATATTCCTTCCTTTCAGGTTGGTGCGAGTATGCGTAAAATCAATAAACACGTGGATTTCCCATTATTGCTGGATATTGCACCGTATTGTTGCAAAGATGGGCAGGTAAGCAGATACAGTATGCTGTGCATACATCAAAGATCAACCAAATCTCTATTTGCAGAGATTCACTTCAACGCAAGATCGTATTATTTACTCCTTGTACGGTATCGTTTCGCATAGTGGCGGTTTATCCGGTGGTCATTATGTGGCTTATGTCAAAGTTCGTCCGAAGAATGAGAAATCAACCTCGTTTCTCTCGACGTCGATCGTCGCTGGATCGACCGACAACAAGGATTGTCATATCTCGAATGGAATCGCTGCTCACGCGGAAGAAGCTCAATCGAATCCCAAGCTCCGAGGGCTGGACAATGGTCAAGCCGACGTCCAAACCACCGCACCATCATCGGAGCAAGGAAAATGGTATTACGTCAGCGATACGCACGTTTCGGAAGTTCCAGAAAGTACGGTATTGGCGAAAGAAGCATATCTATTATTCTATGAGCGGATTTTTTGATTAGGATGAATAATCGTACTAGATGATTTGTAGTATGGATTTTGATTTTGTATGATAACGCACAGTAATGCAAAGTATAAATTATTTTCACTGATTTCATTGGCTGATTGTGCAATGGGTATAATAACCAGATATCGTCGATATTGATCATGATTATCAATTATTAATCGATCGGAATGCCTAAATGATAACAGCTCATAGAGCATGTAATGCTAATTCAGAATTGATCATTTCACGAATCCTCCTCATCGTCGTCGTCATCGTCTTGGCTTTCATTCGGTTGCATTGTACGTGATTTCGTTAATCCGGGTAAATCTCGTACTTTCACTTTGTGTGGGATGATTTCTGAAAGAGAACGTCGGAATTAGATGCTGAGAATTCGATGATTCCGCAGATCGAGAATCCATGATCAAATGGACAAATATCCGCAATGCGCTCACCTCGTAAAAACTCAGTGCCACCAGAGTTTTCTTGAACAAAATCGGCCAACGCTGAATATTCCACTTCGTTATCCACCGTACGTCGATTGAACGCTTCTTGGGCCAAATGTTCAATGAAAAATTCCTGAAAGAGTTCAGAATGTGTCACTGCTGAACCTGCGTTTTGCATCTGATGCAAGACGCACGTGATCTTGACACAGAAGAATTCATCAGAAATTCTTAAGCAAAATCTGATGGCTTTTTACAAAATTTCACTCACCGCAGCTTTGGTCATTAAAATCAATGACTCGTGACCGATCTGGACAACGTCCGGCGAACTTTTCATGATCGTACGTATTCGAGATATTGGCAAAACCACCGACGATTGATCTATTTCGGCTTGTTGTTGCTGATGACCAATAAAATTCCCATAATTCGCCGCTGCCGCCGAATTCGGTGGATCATCGAATTTCTTAATCTTGGGCGGTCGACCGGGTCCCCGTTTTGGACGTTGTTGAACAGAAGCATGACCCGTGAATGACGACGACTCTCCTCCGAATAAAGTTCGACTATTTGATGCCATTTTATGAAGAATTTAGGAATTTTTATAGAATTTTCGGAAATTCCAAAGCCGAAAAGATATTTGCGCACTGTAGCAGACAATGCCCGTTGAGAAGGCTGCTTATATTATGGTGGCGGATACTTGAATGCACAGAAAACCGTCGAACCCGATTGAGCAAATTTGCTCTCAATGTTCACATGCCAAAACAGTTCGATTATTGGAATCTGATTTTGCTGATCAGAAAGAACTGTTCACATAATCCCTGAAATCGTCTCAGTATAAAGCCAAGGTGATATCTACTTTGGTAAGGCCTGCTGTCCAAAATGCATATTTTTTCTGGAATGATCACGCAGCATTGATCAATTCACGCCCTCATTTTGAATGATCAAATGAAAATGAGAAAATGAGACTGAAAAATGATTGTGAAAGCATCATTGCATCCACAGAAAGAGGACGCATTGACTGCGAAGCAATGGCAAACCTTTTCTATCACATTTGCATCAGCTGAACTTTTCAGCATCGGACATGCGGTCGTGCTTTTGTGAAAGCCATCTGGCTTCAACGACAAATCATAATGGCTACGAGTTGTTTTGCACGTCGATTTCCTCGGAATTGTACTTAACAAAATATGCCATCAAAAATACTGTTATTCTTGCCAATATGAAGGATTCGAATTCAACGTTGACCGTTCCAGCATTGCGTCAAGATTGCGCAATTTATCATGATTCCAAAGGCATGATACAGAAAATCTTCTATTGCTTTGCCATAACAATAGAACATGCATATTCAGTAAATGATCCAAATAATCGATTTTCTAGATACCTGATTTTGCTAGAAATAGTCACGACTACGCGATTCAGCATGGTCGATTTTCCAGGAAAATACAAGCATTAGCTAGTGTATTGTCGAATGATCAGGATCGCATATGAATGCTTATGGTATTATCGATTGATTTGGCTGAAATCATTGACGATACGCATGATTTAAGGAACACCAGTCAAAATATCAGGAGAGTGTGAAGCAATGCCACATATCATTGGCACTTTGAATGAAAACTGTTCGTAAATGTATGCAAAAACGATGTGCACATGCAAATGCATGCAAAGTCAGCCAGGTGATCATGAAAAAGCGCATGAATTTCTTTTCCATTTCCTCGTTATCAATGCTCATCAGTAATCGGCTTGATTTTGACCTCAGGAGCTGATAACGCCTCAGTGAAGCATGTATTGCCAAGCCATAATTTTTGATGGAACTGCACATTGGAGAAGTCTGAATGGAACGTGCTCGTTGGATGGCAAGATTTATAAGCATGTACCTTATGCCTGTCCAAAGATGGACAAGTACAATTTGGATATGTTGATGAATTTTTGAGTGCAAATGACTTGATTCCTATTTTACTAATCGGTAAATTTCCACTTGGCACCAACTATAAAACATTTTTGTATCATCACCACTTTTCAATGACCGATCTTCAAAGTATATCGAATAAGATCTTTGGATTTCCCATGCCAACCATCGGCGTGGACGAAATCACTTCTTGATCCAGCATCACACGAGTTTCGTGCCAAATGGGCTGGAACGCAGCCAAATCACTTATGGATCGGGCGCAATTCTGACGCCATTTCGATTGACCAAACGTCAATGCTGAAATTTATGAACTGTGAATTGGACTGGTCATTGCGAATTTGCATATATCTGACTGTGGCCTTGCCTGCGTACAAAAATCGGTGAGTGATAGAAAAGTCACATGGCCACTATGATTGGTGAAGTATTGATTGACTAGTTGATCAAGTCTTTTGCCTGAACGAAGACGAAAGCTATCTTCAAAATGTTTTGCTGTGAAATTGACAAATAGCCCTTTTCGAAACTTTCACGAAGCCAAAACAGGTGCGCTGCGATGAATGCATTAGAAGCCAAGGACTTGAACCAAATAACCACTGGTCATTATGCAATTAACACTGCCAGTGAGAAATAATCGATGGTATGCAATCACTGATAAAATTGATACTGATCTGATCATTGATCAGTACAAGGGAAGATGTGAGACCCAGAAAGCATAGAAGTTCTCACCTTGCTATCAGGTGATGACCCAAAAAGTACTCATGAATGCGCAGCAATGAAAATGTTTGGTAATTCGTAAAAAGACGATATGTATTTTGATCAATGAAATTTTATCTATCGTAAATAATTCCAGTGCGTTCAACGCAAATGCATGACTAAATCACTGATCAGATCAAAATAATCATGCATAGAATAAATTTATCATATAAAGCTAATCCGAATCTCAACATATTTTATGTACCAATCGCTTATCATTTGGATTGCGAATAACGTCCAATGGTCAATCTGGCCATCATTGTATTTGGTGGTGGTGATAATGGTGAATGATCAGTGGATAATAATAGTACGTTCATACTGGGAGTTGATCCAGGTGCACTTGGTGGGCGGTGATACTGTAATGGCCATTGGTGATTTTAAAAATACCCGATCTTGAGAACATGATCGATTGGAAGCACTGAAACACTGCCATAGCTTCCGTCAGTGCCCTGAAATAAGTGGTATCGAAGTCAATGCTTTGATCAGCACTGATCAGTGCACTGAGCCATGCATGATTGGATGACCATGAAAAGCTCTGCTATCCATTTAAATTAAATTTGCATTGATTATATGCATCAATTCCAAAATTTTCTCGCGCGATCAGACTTCGAATCGCATGCCATACTATACCACAACTTTGCATCCATGGCTCCAGCCATTTCGCAACTATTCGCTGACTACGATCATGTGGTAAATTGGCAGATGAATCCACTCAACTATCTGCTCCATCTGAACAAGCAGAGGAAATCTGATAATTGTCTTGGTCGAATCATAGCCGGTTGCTTATCCTTGGCCGTTGGTTTAGGTGGGCGTTGATTTATGGATGCTTATACGATTGCGCATAAATGATCAACTAATCGACGGAATCGTCTTACTGGGCCTGAAATTGAGGATTCGTGATCAGAGGGTCAGTGAAGAATGCATTACAAGGTAGGATTTCAGGTCCTGGATGCTTGGTGTGGCATACTGTAGCCGCTTTGGATGTGATCTGCTTCATTGCATTGTGTTATGAAATGGCTGAAGAGTGATGTTAAAAATCAGTATGAAAAGATTGACGACCACCGTGATTGCCACTCCCTAAATAGAATATGGATTTTGATTATTGCTTGCATTGGTACCAATAGAGAATCGATGACGATTATTCGTCTTGGTTGTAATGGGAGTGGTATTATTGATCGTGGACAATGGATTGACATAATTTCTATGAACTGGTAATGGTCTTTCTCTTGGGCATCCAGTTGGAGTGCCGCCCAAATTTCCATAACGGGAACGATAAATGCCGACAGCGATTTTGTGTGGCTCCTGACCAGAAGCTTGATGGATTGTGGCAATCGTAGCCATTTTTGGATCATGTGTACTGTGTGATGATAAAGAATTTTGCAAAAATCAATCAGAGATCAGCCTTTGGGATCAAATCAGCAGTTTTGCTAGCCTTGCTTTCAAAGCAATCTGTAACTGAACAAAATGCCCAAATGCATGTATGCAAGTTTTGCTTTTGCTATGCATGAAGATGCAAGTAGCCAATTTTTATGGCATTGGCTCAGATCATTCTGATCGCATCTCGTACCTCTTCATATTCACAAATCATAATTCATACTCACCCAAACGTCTTCCTCAGATTCAATGTGTTGAGTCTAGGCTTTGAGAAGACCCTCATCGAAGATGAATGGGAGGTCTGTGACTAATGGGTTTTACTCATGTAT
>JAQIWJ010001384.1:0-11583 GCA_034695185.1 Discolaimus major
GTATGGTTATTGATTTTCAGGTTAGGCCAAAAGACAGGAGGGCAGAGGGGATCAGCTTATGGCGGTTGAGGTTTACAAGCCATCACTTTTCACTATTCCTAAAACTGAAATTTATGTGACTGATACTTATTTCAGAATTACAACGATCACGAAATTTTTGGGTGTTGGTACGATGAAGGCAGAATCACCAGACATTTGGATCGTGATCCAGTTTGGGCGCATTTGGCCGGTGAAAGCATAAAACGATATCGTGACATTGAACAAGAATCAGGCAAGTAAAAATATCAATCTCATAAGTTACAGTTTGCTCTTTGCATGTGCATGTTTGCCATGGTTGTTGTCCGATGCTTGCAACTGCTGCCCAAATTCAATGTCAGTCTGATTATTCTGACTATTGCGCGATTCAAGCTGGATCATTTTAGGCATCAATTTCTACAAAGAAAATGGATACTTGATGCTTGTCGACCATGGCAAACAAAGTTTGCATGACACGGTTGATGTAGCAAACAAACTGAATTTCGAATATCAGTTGTTGGAGAATCATATCCTAAAGGAGAAATTTCCATATTTCCACATTCCACCAGGAATGGTTGGCTTGTATGAAGCGCAGAATGCTGGTACCATAAATCCAAGACGCCTCGTGGAAGCTCAATTGAAATTATTTCAAATGCATGAAGGCACATGGATAAAGGATATTGCAGTCAAAGTAGTAAAACTTCACGAACCATCTCCATTTTTCTGCATCCGTACCAAATCTGGCCAACGGATTCAAGCAAAGAAGATTCTGGTTTGCGCTGGTGCATTCTTGAATCACTATCCAATACTTCCAACACCAAAATTGGATGTGAATTATCGAACTTCATTGGTCAGTAGGGTCAAGCTTGGATGTGGAACGTTGGATGACCTGTTGAAGAACATGCCTTCGTTCAAATTCGATTCATCCAGAACTAGGCAACAGCTTTTTGGACAAAATGCTGGAACGTCAATAATTGACAAGGAAGATAAAATTCATCAAGGATTATCATTTTGGGGAATGGGCACAGTAAAATATCCTGATGGTAATGGTCACTGTCCTATAATCACTGGTCAGTGATCGCTGACCATGCTGATTTTCAGGTCATTACTATGTCAGAATGGGTTACGAAATAATCAGTCAGAATTTTATACCTGACGAATCAGGGATCACCGACTGGTTTCGCAATGGGTCGCAGAAAAGCCAAGAAATTGGACGCCAGATTGCTAATCTTACTGGTCAATTTATCAAAGGTGACCTGAAAATTTGCAATGGCTTAATAATGGGCTTTTAATAAACGCCATGCATTTGTCATGTAAAAATGCCACAACCAGAGCAAATTTAGAATATTTCAGGTTTGGACACCAGTAAATTTGAAGTGGACACTTGCGTTTGGGTAGAAACGCCCACCAATCGACCATATATTGGCAAAATCGATGCAAATATGTACATCGTTACTGGCGATAATGGTTATGCGGCCAAGTCTTCAGATGAACTCGGCAGATTGGGTGCGACATTAGCAGTGGCTGGACATTGGTCGAGCAATTTTTTGGCTGAGGAAGACCTGCGACCTGGACTGAAGAAAGAATTTAGCAAACTGTGATATTGATAAACTGCTGCTGATAAGAAGTAATAAGGATAAGTTATGCAAACGTTGCGACTGATTTTATTCAACATGCTAATTACTGTAATCACAAAATTTCGGACAGACAGACATTGCTGTTCAAAATTTATGAATTTTATTCGGATCATCCGATTCCAAGAATAGATTACCCTGTGGAAGCAGTCAAGGCATGATACATCTATTCCGAAGACAGAGATTTGTTTTCTTTGGATACCTAGACTTCAGCTTCGAACTCGTCTAGACGATGAATGCTGATCAATGTACCGATTATTTCGTATGGATCGATTTGGGCATATAGCGTGATTATCCACATGATGGACCATGTTTTCGCATCGTTCCACCGCCTGAATTCGATTTCCGTAAAGTGGCCATGAATGAAGTAAATAACTTCGATAAAGATTTCAATATGATTAAAATCATTGAAAGCAATCACTTTTGGATGTGTGGCTGTATCTTTTTCGGACATCGAGATATTCTACTGACGTTCCACCGAAGTAATGATCAATCGAGGATGGATTAGTACTGATCAACAGACTATTTATTGTATGTTTGCTGATAATCGCTCAATTTGACCTTGAAAGTTGGAATTCAAGGATACAAGCTGGTCCATTCTCCTGTGTCCATGCCTAGTTACAATGGTGATCCTTGGTTTTATTTAGCTTATTTGATGAGATTACAGGAATCTTGCGGAGAATTGGTATACAAATCATTGCATATCGGTGATGTGCAGTGATTGCTGATTCGTATGATTATCACGTTCGAAACGCTGAACTTAGGCGTTTGTAATATTTTGCTTGATTTCGCTTATGCCAAAGCTGCTCAGCTCCTTTACTGTAAAATGCCTTTTTGGCGCGTAATCAGAAATTGTTGGTACCCAGATATTTCATGACGGAATAAAAGATATGCATTCTGATGTGAGTACAGTAGTTGCTGCAGTGAGTAAAGTTTCATTGAAATTTGCTTGATGATAAACGACCACTGCCTGGTGATTTAGTTGCAAATTAGAGGTTTTTGCATCAATGTACCCAGCCCAATGTAGCAAATGCAAAGCATACTGTAAATATTCGTCATCCATAACCATTAAATCAATAATAAAGACAATCACAAACGCTGTTCACAATGTTGACCCATCCAAGAAGCAGGACACATACATTTGTATGATCCATGCGTATTGAAGCATGTCCCACTATTTTCACACGGATTCTGTTTGCATTCATCGATATCCACCCAGCAATCGGGATCTTTGAATCCTGGAGGACAGTGGCACAAATACGACTGATCGATTGGACTAGTGTCGCAAGTTGCACCGTGATGACATGGCGATGATACGCATTGATCACGCAGGTGACATAGGAGCCCTGAAAATGGATCGCATAATAATGATTTATCGATTGAATATCATCGATTACCTGTCCATCCAAAAGAGCAAATGCAGTAAAATGCTGCCACTCGATCAACGCACGTTCCGCCATTGAAGCACTGGGCACGATCGCAATCATTGTGATTAATTTCGCAATAAGGACCTTCCCATCCATTCACGCAGATGCATCGGAAACCGTAGGTTGAATTCAGGCAAGTACCTCCATTTTTACAAGTGATACCCATGTGATCGCAGTATTCGATCGGATCTTCACAAAAGCGTCCCCCAAAACCTGCTGGGCATTGGCACCTGAGTCCACGAACGCATTTTCCACCGTTTTGACAAGGCTGATCGGGACAGTTTTCAAATTGCTGTTCACAATATCTTCCACCATACCCTTGATCACATTTGCATCTAAAAATCCACCAAAAATCAATAGTTTACTGTATTGATATCTGATCACCTGTACGATCCATTGATAGAAGTGCATATACCATGCACGCATGGATTATGCGTCGATATGGAACACTCATCGGTGCAATTTTGTCCATAAAATCCCTCAGTACAAAAGCATTCGTAGCTCCAACGACTAGCGTTGGAGTAAGTCATGATGCAACTGGCTCCATTTTTACACGTGTCCACTGCACAATAATCATAAATTTCGCAGTGTTGACCTGTAAGTAATGTACATTTGGCATAGGCATGCCGTTTGGTATAATCAGCTATGCTGCATTTGATGGTGTTAGATTGCCAGATATTTGTCAGGCAAGTTCAAGAAAGCAATTTAGCAACTCCTTCAGAAAATGTTATAAAAGTTACCCAAATATGGCTTTTGGCAAAAGCATATCGTCACATTGGATCTTGTCAAATAACAAGTGGCATTGTTCAGGCATGGATTATGGACGCAAGGTGCCGCCAATGCAGGCGAGCCTAAAAAGCACAATAGCTGGAATTCACAAGCAGGTACTGATTGCAATATCTACCTTGACTGATGATCAATGATAAAAATGCAAGAAATAATGAAGGAATCCCATTTTGTGATACCATTTCTGACTGTTTTATCCAGGAGTGGATTGCTGTGAAGTTGAATCTGATAAAACAGCCTCAATTTACCACTGGCAAGGTTTGCTTTGAGCAACAGGGCAAATTCATCATTGTTTTCGTCTGGCTCATGGAATAGGATCATGTCTTGATAATAATGTTATTCGATACCTGGGTGTCTGACATTTTTGTATGATAAACAGGTATCGATTTCGTGTGACTGACTTTTATATCACATTTTCTGCCAGACGACCTGCTGCGGCTGATTGGATAGCAAGATTCGTGCACTGATTTTATAAGGTCAGCTCGAGAGATTTTCATATGTATTAGTGGTCCATACCAGATAAAGCTCACCATAAAAAGATTTGCACAATTTACTCGCTGAGGCAGCATTGCATAAAATATTCTCAACATACTATTCTGCGGTGTATCAGTTGTGTTTACTGAATTGCTGAACAGCATTATGAGAAAGATGCTCAAAATACAGTCCTCAGTTTCATGACTACGTCTTATCAATAAAATATGTTTATCATTTCGCATTGATTTCGGCATTCCTGAAAAAGTCGTACAACAATAGACGCTCCTTGTCACACCCACATGACCGCCTAAGGTAATGAATTACGAATACCTTTTACGAAACCAGTTCTCACATCCTCAAGACAAAACTCAATATCAACTCAATAACAGGATACTTATTTTCCTTTTCACACGTTTAATGCTGGTAAATTCTCCTTTCCTTTTCAGATTACGGGTCCAGTGATGATATTTTGATGCTCAAATTTGGGTATTTACAAAAGTTGTACATTACTATTGACCAACTGAAAGTTTACTTATGAAAATGACAAGATTAGCATTCTGTTTGCTTGTGTGCTCGATTTTATTCCTGGTAAGGACTTACTTTGTGACAGTCAACTTTTGAATTTCATGGATTGATTTCAGGATTCGGGTTACACATTGGATGTGTGTGAAACTCCATTTAGCCAATTTCTACAATGTTTCTCCAAGGATGCGGATGCTAGGATCGAAAATTATCATCAAGAGGCTACGCCTTTGGTGAAGTCGAAAATGCAGCAATGCTTTCAACAGTAAAAATTCTGTTAGCATCAATTGGTGCCATTGTTTTTTTCAAAAAAATCAGCTGTCAGCAGAAGCCATGGCCAATTCCCACTAGCAAAATGGGGCCTGAATTTAGCCATCAGCTCAAGTTCTAGTCTATGTGACATGATTTTTCAAAAAATCAGCCATCAGCACAAGCCCTGGTCACCACTGTCCAGTCAGGAAAATGGGTCCTGATAATCCTGTCATCAACATCAAGCAAATTATTGAATCATCCAATTTCAGAAATGGCTGCACCCCACCGGATTTCAATCAAGCTCAGATGGGATTTTTCGTCCAAGAACCATGGTTAACGAGAATCAACGCATTCTTGGCTGTATTGGAATCTATGCACCCAGCAGTCCAACATTGCATGACTGATTATTTCAAAGGCATTCTGGCAGCGAAAATTAACGAATGCTGTAAAAAGCAAGGACCGAAAGATATCAAGGATTTTCAGATGCCACCGATACCAGGCGGTTATAACGTGGATTTTTCTAAAATGTACATCGATTTTATCGATTTTTGACATGAGCTCATGTTTAAAATGGATTCTAGGAAAATGGTATTATTGGATCGAATGATGATACAGCATCAATTGGGTCAATGTGCCGCTGTGAATGGGAATGGTCAAGTTCCGGCTATCATTCAGTGTTTAAAGGTTGCTCGGCAGGAAACGGATAATGGAATGTGTCATTCCAGAGACGACTGTGTCAAAAAGTGAGTGCCTACCTCTCGCCGTGGATTCAAAAAGTCTTTTGTACATATCTATTGTATTTTGCAACCAATTTGCAAATGATCAAATTGCGCAATGATCCTGCTGCAGATCTAAAATCGATTTTCAGCAATATCAAAGACCCCAATTGTGCTGATCGATTCAATAAAGTTCAAAGCACTGCTTGCCAATGCTTCGCCAGTGACCAGGGAAAGCAGAGTATGGAAAAAGAAGTGCAGAACACCATTCTAAGCGGAGCATTGGAGAAGAATTTCAGAAGGTGCCATCAAGAAAATGGAGTACCGTATCCGAAAGATAAGGTAAGTTTTCCAAGTGCAGGATGCACTGGTGCAAATTTGACAGTTGCGAAGCATGTCCTGGAGTGCAAGAATTGCCTCAGGCCAGAAAAGCCTGAATTTTTGGCAAACTTAGCCTGTATTGCGAATATCAATCATATGTCAAGGTATGCTCAAAATGTGACGCAATTTTCAGGTGGATGCAGCCAAAAAAGCACTCAGAGAAGGCTTTATGGAATTCGTGGCTCAACGTGGTGTTCCACCAGGCGTTGCAGACGCTTTGCGAGTTGCGCAACAAGTGATTGGCGAAATGAGTGAACAATGGAAGAACGCATTTTGCTCCAATTGCGCCCCTCAGCAGCAATTACCAGTTGCACCCGTCAGTAACCAATTGCCACCGGCGCCTGTCAATGCTAATGCCAATGTTAATGGTGGGGGAAAATTCGTCATCCCACCTCCGCTTCCGCCTCAAGCTGTACCTGGCTCAAATCAACTACCGCCTCAAGCAGCACCGCCTTCGCAATTCAACCAAGTACAACAACCGCAATTCGCACAGTCAAATGCCATGAGTTTTGAAGAATTCAAATTGAGAATGGCGCAGGCGTTCGGACCTGTTGGTTAAATTGAATTTGTAATCGATTACAACCTGTTCATTTTGAGTGCTGTATTCTGACATGAGATGGTATGGACTGATGTAATACTGTTTGATATTAATCATTCTGAATTTGGGCAATGAATTTTGAAGACATATTTGTGAGTGAACTTGCCTGCCACTGCACAATTGTTCATGCACAATTTCATTGTTCAAGTCACTGAAATTATCATCGATATCTGTACTAATTTCCTTACAGCTCCACTCTCACCCAATGCGAGTCCTCAGAACAGGTCATGAATAAGGGGTCAACATATATTATAGAAAGTGCCAATAATAATGAGCATCTTTCGAATTGACAAGCTAATTTTAGCGTCATTGATTCCGCTGACTGGTGTGTTCGCTTTGTGTACATGGTCGATTAATGATGAAAAGCACATGTATTTGAGAAATTATATGCCAAAATTTGAATTATGGCTTCACATCTAATTGCTTTCAGGTTATGAATTTCGAGCACCTACCTAGTTTTGTTTTAGTGCTGTCCTCTGTAGTCAATCATAATTGCGTGTGAGAGAAGGTCATTTTCAAATGATTTAATCAAAGCACACGTTATTCGAGTGATAACTATACGACTAGACTCGAGTCTTCTCTCCATGTGACGGTATATCATTAGGTTCTCATTTTTCTTCCGGTTCAAATTCGCCCCAGGATACCGTTTCATTTTGGCCAATGCAGTATAGCTGATTGCCATCAAGTGCTGTTTTCACGCAACTCCCCTCAATTTGCTCCCATTGGAACTTCTTGGTCCAAACGTACACCTTTCCATCGGTGCCGGTCATAACCATTTGGCCTGGACCAGCCACATCAATATAACTGGCATCTTTTCCAGGCTTCAACTCCCATTGCTTTAGATCCGGGTGCCATTGATAAGGCTTTCCATCGGTTCCGATGATCCAGACGTCGTTATTCAGCCCTTGGGCTACAGACTTCGCACAACAATCGATCTGGTACCACTGACCATCGGTCCACAACCACACATCAGCACCAGCGTTGACGACAGCGCTCTCTTTTCCATTCGAACTGATACTCACCAACGGGACACCCACCAGGCGTTGGCATCTTTTCCCATTTATTTCCATGTATCAAGGTTGGATTCCAGCGATACGGTGCCCCATCGCAGCCAATTTTCCAAGCCCAGCCGTCGACGGCAGCAGCAATTCGCTTCCCGCAACCGTCATACGTTGGTAGAAACCGTTTTCCATTGAAGCGATGAATTCTGTTTGAAGTATCTATCAGCCAAACGTGACCGCCTTTTGCAGATATATCGGCTCCTTTAGGCGAATTCTTTATTTGGGTGAAACCAGTGAAACGTTGGCCCCAACCAAATGAGGCCATGGCAAGTGCGAATATAGCAATATGAATGAAACTCAATGTAAATATGAATCGAATTTAGCTCGCAACTGATTCTGATTTTGGCTGTGGTTTAGCTCCTTATTTATACCCCTTGCACGCCTTGTCATGCGTAGCTGGAATTTATTGCTCTGCATGGGTGATTCAATGGCCTTTGTAAGCAATTTTACCAAGAAGGCGGATTCTGCTTACTGTGGAACGAAAATAGCGCACCAGTCATAGTACTGATCATTCTGTGAAATCATAGGTTAGCAATCGTGTTTGCTTGGGGATTCTCAGTTTTGTTGCAGGTGACATGATTCAGTATCCGGACTAAAAGCATGTACGCAGAAAACATTTTTTATCTATGAACACAGGAATACCTTTTCCGCATGGAGCTTGTAAGGAGAAAAGTTGCGTCACCTGTTTCATGATTCAAAGCAAGAAGAATGGAGCCTTTCTTCCGAACCCCTGATCAGTGATATGTATTATTTACATATTTCATCCCAAAATCAGCGTAACATGGATCAACAAATAATCATCATGTTTCCAATGAGTAGCACCCTTCGCTGCTGATCAATTCATCATATAGTATTTGAATCTTACAAAACCTGACTAAAGCAGGAAAATGATGCATAATGCAATATACTGTAGATGGTTGCCATAGATCTACTGATAACATCAGGTACCACCAGAAATCGATTCAGTGTCATGAAATGATTGATCGAAGTTTCCCAACGTCCACTCCCGTTCAATTGTGAATCAAACTAGATACAAAACGTGATGCAATTTCTTATCATCACTCATATCCTGGGCATGACTATCGATCAACTGATCGTTCGGCTTCAATAAACTAGCTGGCATGACTATTGCCAAATTCAATTTTGCGTATTGTGCCACGCTGTACCTTGTGGAAACTTTGTGGGTATTACACATCCACAATTGTGGATGTGTAAAACATACCCACAAAGTTTCCACAAGGTACAGCGTGGGTATTGTGCGTGTGGTATTTTTCAGATAGCTTTACATTGAAATAATCGAGAACAGGTTGTGAAGCTGATCCATCGCCAAAATCCCCTTAAAACTTTAATATACGATAAACACAGAAAATGTGAATCCAGAAGAATCCCAAGAGGCCACTGGATCTAAAGTCGAAGAAGTATAGGCATTTACAAAAATGCTGGTATCTTGGCAACGCAATGAGTGCCGAGCTTGAAAACTTGTGTGATTATTATCATATAGCCCAAACATGAGCCAGAAGTTTTGTGACGCACTGGAGTTATTGGCCATCAAAGTTGTCGGCCTGACCTCATTTTTGGAAAAATCGTCATTCCTTCATTTATTGCATTATTTTGCTGGTAATAGGCCTGCAAAATTCTCTTGTTTCCCTAGTTTTTGGAAAAGTTGGTTTCGTCGAAAAATAGCCAGCCGATCATGAGATATTGAAGAAAAGATGAAAGTACCACAAAAGTGATCATTGGAATAAGTGAAAATTTCGTTTCCGGCTGTATGCACTTCCAAGGTCTGATACTTGGCAGAATAATTCCAGTCCGCCAGGGGATCATTTGGTGTGGTTATAATCCCGATCTGCCGATATGCATGATCCAACTTTGGGCGAACCTTAACGGCAGGCGCTCTTATTAGTCAGATCAGCTGGGGTATGCATGTTCGAGTACCACCATTCATTTCATTGCTAGCTATAACATTGTATTTTTTCCATACACTAGCCTAGTGTGCTTGATAACATAACGTTCTCTTCTTCTGATGGGAATTCCAATGACAACATTGAAGAAGATGTTAGCTCACAATGAAGTGCTTAGCAATCTTATCGTACCTCATTGTTCATTAAAAAATCTATTCACAGTGAAAGCACACCAGTTTTTTTAGCTGTATCAGTTTTGGGAGTGTAAGTGGTTTAGCTAAAAGTCGTCGCTTCCATGGCTTTATGACAGCCAATAAATACTGTGTCACAGAGCTTTGTTTGGCCTGCATGAAGGTGTACGTGAACTTGCAGGGACATCAGGAATTATGGGAAAATTGTCTGTATTTTTTGTGCACCCTTTGCGGAATCTGAAAACCGGGATCTAGTAAACAGCTTGATCAGCTGCTGATTATTTTTCAATTATAGCATTCCTTCAATCCTTCCAATGGCATCTGCCGTTGGAAGGGAGCCAACAACAAGAAGCTAATGGAAACGGTTTGCTTGTAGGCTACCTGGCATAATGTTCCTTTGGTCGCTTTTTTGTTCAAAGCTGGCTGTTTGAAACGATTATGAGCATTTTCGTAGGCGTCTCGAATTGGTATGGAAGGCCAAGTTGGCAATATAAAACCGCTCTAAAGAAGCTATACGATTGACTGAGAATACCGTCGTTTTGCGAAATTGGTCATCATGGAATTCACTGATAAAGCTAAAAAGTTTGCCTTCCAATGCTTGTTTACTTCGTCCACCTACTAGACGACTGAATCATTTTCAGATATTGGTCAATGATGTCATAGTGAGAGATGCAACTCATGTGTGCACAGTGCCAACAATCGATGATTTAATTCATTGCGTTCAGAAAACGATCGTCTCGATGACATGTTTTCGAACGGCTGGCTGAGCAGCATGAAACCAGCATCAACGTTCCTGTCTGAAACCAGGAATCATTTGGAAAATTTACATGTGAGGAACAGAATATGTTCATAAACGCTTCCAGGTAATCCGCCTATAAATTAGTAGAAAATCTGTCTCTCTGGAAACAAGCAGTTCGCGAAAGAAACAATGCTCCAGAAAATGCTAGTTTTACCTGCGGCTGACCATGAAGATCAAGTTTTATGTTAATCCGAGTAAGTGGTATGTACAGTACTACTTCATTTGCTGGATTCAGGGAAACGAAACCATTGGGAACATGCAGTATTTTCCTTGAATCCAAGATTCCTGGCTATGACCTCCCAATATACGATTGGACAATTAATGTCGAATCGGCACAGCACAGACCAGCAATAAAACATTTTCATCAGGAATTTGGTTCGACACACCAAACATGGAATGATTTTGACATGGGGTGTACCAGGTACTAAATTATGGCAGCTGTCGTGTGCTGCTCACAGTTTGACAATCGCTTTGAAGTGGCAGAAAATACCTCTGCCAAATATAATCAAGATGTCATTATTCTGGGTGCCTGGTTTTTTGAGTGGCTGGATGGACATAACCAGAGATTATCTTGAAAAACAATCTCGCCAAATATGTTGAGAACAAGTCACGAAAATGAATTCATTTCATGCCTGCCTATCAAGCCAAAACATGAAAAACCAGATAGAATGAAGAGGTAAGTTTACGATACGTCATATTCGTGTAATAGGATAACCGTAGCCTTTTATCTAACTTATTGTCCATTAAGTAAATACAGGGTGTCTAAGAAGTAAGTATACCACTTCGGAGAGTCGTATCTCGATAACGACTGATCGAATTCATGTGA
>JAQIWJ010001385.1:0-11564 GCA_034695185.1 Discolaimus major
GCACCCCGCAGGAAAATCCATCCATTGAAACCATAGCGCACATCTTACAACCCGTAACCCGCAGTGCTGGATCCAGGTAAATGTGCAATAGGTTTGTGGGGCGGGAATTTAAATATTGGGGCACTGCGAATGTGTCTATGGAGCATGCCAGTTGAAGATTCCTACTTGATCTTGATTTTCAGCAAAGTATTCGACGCTCTCAATATTCCAATCGATCATATTACGGCCGCCGTATTGACGCTGAATTTCGGCGCGGTCGGTATAATATCGATATTGGGAAAAGCTCCGAAGATATTGCAACAAATCTATCTACTCTATTTGTGCGGAGTCATGGCCATTATCTACGTCACGTTCATGCCGGATTGGACGGTGTGGTTATTCTTGGGTGCCTTGGCTATTTGGGGTAAGCATCCGTATGATTTTCTTTCCGATTTTATACTTATTAAAAATTTTCAGATTTAATCGCCGTATTGACTCCGTGCGGTCCGTTGCGTATATTGGTGGAAACGATTCAATCGCGTGAACACGATTTCGTACCGGCTATGGTCTACAGTAAGTGAAATTATTTTGCTACATTCAAAACTAAGCAGCAATCCTTATTTCAGCCACCGCCGTTTACACGATGGCCAAAAAGGAAGGCGGCGGAAAGGAGAAGAAACCGAAGGCCAAAGGAAAGCCGAAGAAGAAGAAACCAAAGCAAACGACGGACGACGCCGAAGCCGATGAGGAGAAAATCAGCGGTGAAGGAGGAAAAAAGGAGAAACGTAAGCATTCTTATCTTTCTATTCGGTTCCTGGATACTGAAACATGTGTCGATTTCAGGACGTTTGCGTTTGGGATTGGGCGATTTCGTATTCTACAGCCTGTTGACGGGAAAAGCCACGGAACGATGCATCTCTCAACAAGAATATGTGGATTGGAGCATATTGATGGCCTGTTTCGTGGCCATAATCACGGTAAGATATGGTGAAATTGAATTTTCTTCAAATATCCTAATCACGCCTCCGTTTTAGGGTCTCTTGTTCACGGTCATTCTGTTGGTATTGTACAAGAAAGCATTGCCTGCGTTGCCGATTTCGATCGCTTTCGGATTGGCCTTCTATTTCGGCAGCATTAATTGCATGTCTCCCTTCATGGATTCGCTGAATTGGTATCAAATGTTCATATGATCGGTGGGTGATTTTTCAAAGATCCTTATGATCGAGCTTTAATATTGGCGTTTTACATGGTCTTTTTGTATTGAGCTCAAAATTTGATGAGCGATTTTGGGTGGTATTTTAAAATACTAAATTGATGAAGTATCGATATTGATTTTATGCTTGTTGGTGATCAGGGATATTTTCCCAGTTGGCTGAATTGATCAATTTGCACTGTATCTGATTTTCGGTCATACTGTAGCCGTGTGTGTGTGTGTGTAGCAATTTTGACCACGATTCAAACGTTGCCGCGGAATTGACATAAGCAGCGATTGTCCTGAAGATCGAAATGTGCGGTTTCGTGGCCAAGGCCAATTGCATACGGTATTTCTTGGAACGATTCCAAGATTTTTCCGTCGAAGAAATATAGAATCTTTCGAATTTATTCTCGTCCAAATTCTAAATTAGCTCATTAAAGATCTAAAAAATGCAATCTTTATCCGTCATCTTCGACCGTCCGTTGGAGCAGAAGATTTCCGAATTTCTACCGCATCACGACGGCCATGGACATTTTTATTCTGGACTACTAATTGGGCATCGAAGCGCCTCCACGATTTACGTGGCTCATTTGGCTAGAAATTTGCAAAGCGATGCGCCGGTTACTGATCAGGTAAATGTGGATTTGTTAATTTTCAAATGCATGGTCAATCTGATTTTTAAAAAATGGGAATTTTGGATTATTGGGTCTTCCTTTGGAATTTCCTGGAAAAAGTTTTCTATGATTTTTTATGTCCACGGGGCCTTGTTAATTCACGAGATCACTGCATATCAGTCTTAAAATTCACGAATTTTGTAAAATCGATGGTTGGGATTCAGTTAAACACAGATTTTAATCAGACAAAACAACCTTGGAATGTTTATTTATTTTGACATATGGTGTACACATCCTTTTTTCCTACGCGGGAATGGGAATTTTCCCAGAGTCTGTGCAAATGGCTGGATATTGCCTAAACATGCAAAAGCAAAATTTTGTGTCCAACAGTGAACTAAAAAAAAAATCATTTTTTTCAGGATAAAGAAACCAAGGCCAGTGAATCGTCACCACCCAAACGTCAATCGAAGAAACAATCTCCGACGGTCAAGAATGAACCAACGTTCGACGAACAATCAATATTACATCAAGCACGTCAAGTTATTCGAATGCTGCCGGGCGGTTTGGATATCGTTGGCTTCTTTATTTCGGGACAAAAGAAACAAACGGATAATGTGACACCGATCAACAAGGCTTTACGATCGGCGTTCAAGATGAGTTCACGCGTCAACAGCATGTGCGGATCCGTCGTCAACGAGAATCCAATGGCTTCGGATGGAAGAATGATTTTATTGACGTTGGATTCGGGTGCCAGTAATAAGAAATCGGTATCCACGTTGGTCATCGATTGTCGTCCGGACGCCCAAGCCACAGCTCCATCGACCGCGGTTCCATTCTCGTATCAAAATTTACGCTGGCGGAGTTTGACTACTCGAGTGGTAAGCAATGATTTTGATTAGCTTTTCGGATTCTAATCACCCTAAATTTCAGGTATTCGACGTTCCGTTATTCGTGTCAAAACCACACGCCATGGATTCATTCTTGAAACAGTTCACCGACTCTATACGCCCGTGGTGTCGTCGATTATGGACGGCCGCTGCCACGATTAATGGTCAAATACGAGATGAGGATGAACCATTGGCCAACGTCACTTCAACCGCGTCCACGACCAAAGGCGGCAAAGGCAAGAAACAAATGGACGACCAACATGAATCGGACATCGTGGATTTCTATTTTCTGGACGACCAAGAGAATCAACCGATGAACAGTGGGAATTCGGTGGATGGCGTCGTGTCCATGCATATTCGAGGTACCATGTATTGCGTGGCTTTCGTCCATCAGAAGGCGACCGTGTCCGAAGGCGTCCAAGCGTTGAAAGTGGACGCGTTCCGAAGTTTATACGGACGTTGCGAATTGCATTACGACGGTATGGCCATATTGGAAGGCGAAGAATTGGATCCGGTGGCTGTGCATCAATTTCCGAGACGCGTATTGGCACCGTTGACTCCGAATTCGCCCGTATTCATGACTGACTACCTGTTCGAAGGGGACGTGACCGAAGATGCGGTGGCCAGTTTCAAGGACGTATTGGATATGGATTTGAGCAATCCGAACGTGATCGAAGATAAAGTGGAAATCGTGCCGAGCGAGAAATCGTTGGAGAATTTGCTACGATCATCTTCGATGTCCGTGACGCCGGAAGGAAGTATCGACGATATTGATCGGGTGCAAGATTTGGATGATCCAATTGCAAACGGCTTGTTCGGAAAACAAAGCCTTTTGTATTTCGTGATCGCTATAATAGGCGTGATATTAGCATTTTTATGCTTTGTGTTCTTCTTCGGGAAGGGTGATTAATTTATATGGACATGGTTGGTGCTTGGAATAAGAGGGCTCGATTTTTATTACTCGAGTGTTTTATTAATTTATGCAAATCAATGACTGAATATGGTGTCGATCTCGGAATTTCAAATTTCCCACGCAAATTTGTCGACCGCTTATGACAAAATGATCGTGGTTTCGACTGCGTATGTGCTCGTCTGATGATCAAAACTTGCCTAAAGCATTTTCTTCTTCGGAATTTCCGGATTTTGGAATTTGGCCTAGAAATTTATAAACAAAATAATCACAAAACTCGGCCAGTTCGTATTCATTATTCGCTGACTAACTTCGCTAGTTCGTCGTTTATTCACTGGATTTTATATGACGGGATCGAATCCACGGATATTCTAGTCAAATCATCGGCGTATTATTGAGAAATTGTTCAGTCTTTTTTATTTGTCGTCTTGGAAATTTTAAACAATGGATGGCCCTGGATCACCGAGGCCGGATGGAAATCGAATGCTGGCGGATGACGGTGAGTATTTTGAAATTTCATTTTTGTGGTGTATGAATGAGGATGAGTGTGGTGAAATTGTGGAAGGTCGCATTTTTCGCGTTCAGTGTCGAGAATGCATAGGGTCGCTTTAGCTTTGATCAGGCAGCGGATAATTTTTCTGCTGATGATTAGTCAGGCATCGGCATTGCTTAGTTAAGTATGAGATTAGGGATTAGCCGAGGTGCTGCCGTATTTGTAGAAATACAGGTGGTTTCTGAAAGCTGGTTTTTTTGTATTTCATTCTGTCCCTGAACTATGGGCGAATTCGGCGAGACCAAAAATATGGTCTCTGCGTGTCCGATCGATTACGGTTTATCTTCGATTCTATCCGCGAGCAATCGAAGATGCATCGCGTGAGCATTTTCATCAGGGCCCGTATTCTCATCTCTGGAGATTGACTCTGAGATATCTCCAGCCTATCTTTTAACATTGCTTGAGATATCTTGGAGATAGAATTTTCAGTTGAGAATATGGGCCCAGGTTCTTCATGTATGAAGCAATGCGTATGGAATGTTCCATAGGCAATACGGGGCTGAGCAAAGATTTAATCCCCATACTCTATGCTGCTTTTCCGTATTCTCACGAGCTGAGCTTTTGCTTCCCACTATGGGAATCCATAGTGAGCCATCGTGCAGCCGTGGTTGACTGCAATTTTTCTTCGAATAATACCTCGTCCATCTGCCTATGGATTGGAATGCGATGTGTAATCATAGCCGAGTTTTTCCCATGCCCGTACCCCCAGTGGATGATGGCATATTTATTGTGCTGGCATGTGCGTGCGGTATGATATTGTCAATGGCGTTGATCATTTTTAAAGCTATCAAGACGGAGGAAACGAGGCTATATAGTCCCGTTCTATCGCGCATTCCTTTAGAATGTTCACCTGGGAGGATAAAGGGATGATTGATCTTCGTCGCCTGGTCTATGCTGAACGACCGCGTTGAAAGGTCAGGGCAGGCAGGGTGGTGGTTGTTTCCGTTCTAGTTAGTTGAGGAGTAGAAATGGCAATCTATCCTCATTAATCTTTGAATGCTGAATTAATCTAAAGTATGCATGGATAGTGGGCGCATGTTGTGGAATGAGTGGTGCTTGCTGGAGCATTGAAAATGCAGTGTTGTGATTTGTCTAATTATTACTAAAATCGTCCTCGTTTTTCAGTCAACTACAGTCCAAGCCGTAGCCCGCCGATATTACACAGCGTCAGTGGCAACGAATCAGCGTCCGGATCGCCAGGCGGAAGTCGTCGAAGTATGTTTTAATTGTTAATTTTATGTTAGCTTGCGGTGAAAGCTTAGGAGCTAGCTAGCTAGTTATTGAGTGCTTGATGTTCTATCTCTGGTCTCTTCGCTCGCCCATGTATACCTGTCCCGTCAGCAACGATTACTAGCAGAATGCGTGGAGCGTTGGAACGACCAGGGACAGGTATTGGTGGACGGTTTATGCCACTTTCGTGGCGTGATTTCTGTTTGACGAATTGATGTGGTTTTGAGTGGGTGGTGAATCCTCATCTCGAGAAATGAGGGCGAGGACATTTGCCTTGTCATTTCGATGAGGGCATTTTTATTGCGAGATTTTCGAATGCCTCGCATTTGGACGTCGTTGTTTTGATAGATAGTCCGTCCCACCAATAGTCTAGCTGATGCGTATGTTGGGAAATCTGCTTGAATTCCCGCATGTTTTGACATTGGGTATTTTGAATGGACTTCGGATGAACGAGTCCTAGTTTAGATAGACGATCGAATATTCGTGCATCATTGCGTGAATGCTGCTAGCAGGAACTTTCTTTGTTTTGTCAAGTTGCTAGGCGTACGTTCGCCAGTTGATGAGCGGCTTTTGAATGCGCGATGGATGACCGATGTTTAGTTATCAGCTGATAAGACTGCCGATGATTGGGCCCTGTTTAGGATGCCCCGCATTTTGTCCCACTTGGTTTACGGCGTCTTTGTCATTCAAATTTTGGCTGGGGAATTTTTTCGAATGGACCAGCCGAGCACTGGATACATTCGGAATGAATCACAGTTTGTGTTGAGGAGAGCGGGGAGGGGGGTTTGGAGTGGAGATAATAAATCAAGTTGGCGTGCCTGTACATCGTACATACACAACGGCGTATTGAAGCCTTTATTAGGCGTATTGAAATAATAGCCCTTGTTTCACTTTCGAAATAGTGTTGTGAGAATAGGAGTTTAGCCATTCTGTCGGTCGGCTCGGAAGATTTTGACGTAGAGTTTCTACAGTTTTATTATTGGAACCGGTTTTCCTTCTCGTGGCCGCCTAAAAGGCACGAATTACTTGTACTGCTACTGCTCTTGGAAGAAGAAACGGGTGCAGATTTTGTTTCGCTTGTGGCTAAACGTACAAACGGGTGGTGCCACATTTGTCGAAGATTCCAAAACTGTCACGAGGCTGTTGGCTGGATTTCTCTGTTGACCAGAAAGCCCTTCTGAGTGGAATATTCTGGTAGTCTTGTGTTGATTTTCGAATCACAATTGACGGAATAGTCGTCGTTCTGGATTTGTGGATTGAGAATTGAATTAGCTTTTTCACGCTTTCGGTGGTGGTCATTTCGAAGTATCTGCGGAATTAGCTGTTTATTCTAATTTCTGTTTTCGACGGTCATAGTTATTTGTTGAAATGACGGCAGGAGATGTTAAGGGGCTTTTGAATGGCTCTCGTTTATCCGAAGGTGAGCAGAGGCTACCTGTTGCTTCTCTGTATGAGTGAGAATTTCCGCCTTTGCTTGCTGAGAAATGCTGGTTGTGATAAGCTCAGTTTTTTCCATGAATTTTCATGGATGTACAAATGTCTCTTTTTTCAGATGGTAGCATCGGCGAAAAGGAGAAGAAGAATCGGGATGAACGTTTGAAATTGATGAGGGAACGTCAAGAACAGCAGCATGAAAAGTAAGCGTGTTTTACTGGTCAGTGGTCAGTATTAACGTGATCATGTTTTTAGACGATTGGCCGAATTGAAAGCTGCCGCCGAAAAGGAGAAGAAATTTCGTCAGTTGATGGAAACTGAACGTTTACGTCGGCTTCAAGAATTGAAAGTCCGAGAAGCGCAAAAACGTCATGCGTTCGAGGAACGACGTCGATTATTGGAACGGGAAGAAAACGAGAAACGTGAACATATCTTGGCCAAATACAAAGAATACGAGCAGAAATTGATCAGCCAACGGGATCAGAAGAAACCAGTCTACGCGTTCGGCAGTTCAACGCCACGAACATTAGCTTATTTGGAACATTTGGATAATTCCATGCGGGTGTACAATTCTCGTTTGGCGTCGGCCACGGATGCGACGGACGATTCAACGGCAGCCAAGGGAGCTTCGTCAGCTGAGAAACGTGCCACGTCTGCGTGCAGTTTATCGAGGAAACCATTGACAGCGAGTGAGTGATTTTTTTCTGATTTGCATGTTGCAGTAGAGAAAGAAAGGATTCAGGCGTCATGATGCCCGACAGCAAAGAATGCCGCATTCTGGGCTGCGCATCTTTTTTTAAATTGCCATGGAATTCTAAGTTTTCTGAGTTTTGCACTGCTTTAATTTTTGATTAGTTCAAAATATGCGCGCATGCATGGCATTTTGAGTTTGCCAGAATTACTGGTATGATCATATTCACATATTTCGTTCATTTTTTGCGCTGCAGGCTCTAGTCCAAATCTTAGTCCGCTGCATCAGCAACAGCAACGTAGCAGAATTCATCCGCAACATCCGCCGCGTTCATCGAAGAATATGCTTCCGCCTTCAGGACGTTGGGGTGGAAGTATGGTGGCGTCAATGTACGGCGGCACTGTTGCGTCGTCGGCTGCACACGCTCACGGTGTGGTCACAGATCGCGATCCATTGGTCAATCTTCACAGCATGACTACATCGTTTGCGGTTGGAGAAACATCGGGTATATATACTAATTTTGCTTTTAATGCTGCTATATAAAATGCAGCCGCCTGAAACTCGCAATCTAAGATAAGCTTTCTATTTCAGTCAATTCAATAACCAAGAACGTCCGTACGAAAGGACCGCTCAGTCCGGCGGCGTCAGCAAGAAGTCAAAGTACGACCAGGTTGGGACGAGCATCAGCCGCTGCGCCGAGGAAACCACGACAACAACAAGGTGAGCTCATGTTGTTTTTTTTGAGATTATGATAATGCATGTGTTGCATCAGCTTGATGGCTGTTTGAAGATGTGAGTGCTGATCTGGTAATTAACCTGCGCGAGGAATCCGCAGCTGCGTAGAGTTAGGATTCATAAATCACTTTTGAAATAAGGAAGCAGGTGTAGAGGAATAATATTATGTTAGCATGCTATATTCATAATTACATCGTCAATACTACTAATCGCGAATGCGTTTAGATATGATAGCTGAAGAGAATGAGGATGGTATTGGTGTTTTACGTAAGTAGGGATGATAAATCATTCGCACCAATGCGTGAGCTGGTGTCACTGCATTTTTTGCATGGTATATCCTTGAATGTGATCCCCTGGTGTGCACTGAAAAATCTTCAGCATTCAAGTTTACATTGAGAAGCATATTTGTTGAGCTAAATTTCTGAAGCTTGTATGTGCAAATGTTTGAGAGATGAGGGCGCAGTTGCGGATTTTGGCAGCTTGGTTCACTGAGGTTACTCACTTGTTCGTCTGATTGGCACTGCATTTTGTTAGCGTGCTGAAGTATTATTTTATCAACTCTAAATTTAAATCACCCTGCTTTATTTCAGAAAACACCAATGGTCAGAAGGGAACGAGCAATGTGTCGAAGCAAAGAACGGGATCGAGCGGGAGTGGCGATGGAGCTCCAACAGCAGCCGCGAATAATCCAAAGGCCAAGGGAGTGTCTTCGGCAAGGACACCGTCGGCTCCACCGCCTGCCATTCGTCGTCCCGTTGCCGAAACAGCCGCCAAGAACGTCGCCGTCACAGCACCAGCATCGTCGCGAGCAACCGCGGCTAAAGAGAAAACGAAGCCAGGCGTAGCTCCGAAAGCATTACCACCACAACGACAACCGCAAGCCAACGGAGAATCCGAATCATCGAGGATCATCCGCAAACCCAAAATTCATTCGGAAACGGCTGCTCCAGAACGAGTCACTGTATCACCACCTGCAGCAAATGAGGATCATCGTCACGTCACTAATGGATTGGTCACGTTTACGGAACCAGCACCTGCAGAACCATCCAATTTGATCGACATGGCCCCGTCTAATATTGTCGTCGATGTCAGCAGCATCCGTTTGGAGGAAGATCATCTGTCCGAATATCAACAGCAAATGGAGAAAGACAATTACACTCCGCCAGAAGAGAACGTCGAAATCGGTCAGAATGTATCGTTATTGGGCGACCTGGATACGTCGATGTATCGTGATACCAGCATGGTCACTTCGATTATGGAGAATCCGGATTTGAGTGCGTCGACGACTGAATTAGTTCCGAATGTACCGAAACCAACCGGTCAAGGCGTCGGCAAAGTATTGAGCAAAGAAGAAGCTGCCGCTGCATTGGCCGAACGTCGTCGTTTGGCGAGGGAACAGGCGGAACGAGAGAAGGAATTGGAACGACAACGCGAGGAACAACGCAGGTAAGATCGATCGTTTTGGTATTCTTACTGTATGGTTACAAATCCATTTTTTCAGATTGGAAGAAGAAGAGCAAATTCGCAAGGAAGAGGAAGAATTCAAGCGTCAAGAGGAAGAGGAACGATGTGTATTGGAAGAAGCTCGGCGTTTGGAAGAAGAGCGTATGCAAAGGATGATCGAGGAAGAGGGAAAGCGTCGTGAAATTGAGAACAAGCAGCGCGAAGAAGACCAACGCAAAGTAAGCTCTTTTCCAGTGAATTTGATCAGCGTATTCACCAATTTTTGTTTCAGAAGTTGGAAGCGGAAGCACGTGCTCGCGAGGAAGCCGAACGTGCTGAAAAAGAACGTAAAGAGGCTGAGGAGAAGTTCAAGAAAGAGGAATTGGAACGTTCGGAACGCAAAAAGGTGAGTGCATATGTTTATTCTGTTTCGAGTCAAGATGACCCATCATCAGTAATAAGATGGAACTCTAATTCACGCTTTATTTTTTTAGCGTTTGGAAGCAATAATGCAACGTACGCGTCAAGGCGGTGCCAGTGGTACGTCAACACCGGTTTCCAAATCGCAACAACAACAATCATTATTGAACGGCGGCAATGGTCACGAGGCTGGGATTTTTGCAACGCCGGATACGTCGGATGGATCATTCGTTTCTGCATCGAGTCAAACGCCAGCACCGCATCATTCAGCGTCCGGACTCGTATTGAAGAAGATTGCGGCCAACGCTCGACCAGAAATCGGACGTTCATTGGAGAATATATTGAATCGTGTCAAATCGACGCCCAACGTCAGCGATGTGGAACGTACGGCGGCCATAAACGCGTCCACAATGTCACCGTCGGTCATGACCACGTCGTTCAGTGCGGATAAAGTTGGCGAAACACCGTCGAACGGCGACGTTCGTATGACGCAATCGTTCTACGCTACGCCGGCTGGTGAACATTACGTACGAAGCTTTAATTATTCCGGCCTCGGTGACGGCAATGGCAGCGAATTTGATCGTACCGAATACGATATCGACGCCAGTGCTTCGAAATCGCAGTCGCATTACGCCAGGATTTTATCCAATCACGAACTACCGGACATTAGCACCGATTCGAATGCCAATCAACACCTGCAGCAGATTATTAGCAATATTTCTACTACGGACTCTGATCGATCATTCGATCTTAACGAGAATGTAAATAATGGATCAGCCGAAGCGAATGGTCACGTGATCGGGGATCGTATTATCTCCACATCAGATAGCGACGCTTCCAGTGCCGTGACGATTATTCATCATCAGAAAACGTCACCATTGGACGATCCGTTCAGGTATGCACGAAGTTTTTTTGATCATGTAACCTGTTTGATCATAAATTCTCTTTTCAGCTCACCTTCGAAAGCCAATCGTACGTTCGACGATCTGATCAATGATAATCTGACGTCGGATTCGAATACGGAGTTTGGTCAAATCACGACGTCGAAACAAGAAAGGCCTTTGATGGATTTTTGAATGGAGAAGCTTTCGTTCGTTTGGCCTGGTGTTTTTTCCGTACGACATAATCAGCAATTATCTCGAGCATCATCGATTATTTCGGAATTTGAATTTGGTTGGAATTCGGAATGGTGATGCAAATCGTATCTTTCGTGATGGACAGCGTGGTTTTCTTTTTGATATTGTAAGTATCCAAAAGTACTAACATTTCGTATTGTGCAGCTGATTATTAGCTTCAATTCTTGGGCAAATATGGGTTTCTTTTCTTTGTGACGTTTTTGAATTGAGTAGGGATTTTTTAAATTCACTGATACAATGCTTCATTGGAATGCTTCATTCTGACAATTGTATAAATCTGTTTTTTTTTGATTGAAGTAAAATAACATTATTTGACTACGTGATAAAATTGATCAGA
>JAQIWJ010001386.1:0-11561 GCA_034695185.1 Discolaimus major
AATCAGCTATTTTCAGTTTTTCAAATGGTCCGCCCTTCTATAGGCATGGGTGAATTCTCTCAGAAAGTCACTCTTATTAGGTCAGTCGAATGACCTCGATGGTCGGCTGGTGCATTCAGCCCAGTAAAGCCACTTGCTTCCGGTGGGCAAACTGCTTTCCTCTCGCATGTGCATTCGCTCATTAATTTCGCCATCTGTCTCTGCCGAATAAAAGGCGACATGTGGCGTTTTACGATGTGGAACCACAGAGGGGGCGTATGTGTCGTCGAGTACTGCCAATGACTGTACTCGTCCTTGGCTTGGTTGAGGTTTGGCCAGGGTGGAAATGGGATGGTGGGGGAGGCAATGCTCGTATATTCTTGCATGGTTGGTACTATCGTTTTGTTTATTCGCTCTTCGCTGGCATAGCTAACACGAACGGCTGGTACTAAAAGCTGGAAGCTGGTGTTTTCACCGTAGGCTGTACAGCAGTGATTTTATGCTTTGATTAGCTGACGGATGTGGTCGTGATTTCTGCTAGTTTTTCTGGACAAAAGTCCTTGCCTATAGCATGGCTGCATGAAGCCATAGGCTTATTGATATTCGAATTTGAAAGCTGTGAATGCTCTCTGCGGTCTTGCCATTGAAATTTCGGATGGCATCGAAAATCTTGATTTTACCTTTGATTTCCATCTAGCACTGTCTACCTAAAGCAAAATCATGCTTAAGGTACCCTTAGCTTTTAACTAGCCAAAACCAAAGCCTGGCTATGGCTTTCAATCGGTACCACGCTCCAAAGGCTATTTCAATTCGAAAATCCACCTGCCACGCTTTGTGTACCGTTTCCATCCATCTTTGGTCTGCCCTGTCCCTCTGCGTACAATTGCTGTACTCATGGTTTCTTTTCCGTTTTCTCGCTTGGATATCGTTCGAATGTGCTATACCTACATACAAGGCCATAACCATTCCACATTCTCCTCGTACAGTTGACCTTGTATATGTTTTAACACGATGCCATTCTCCTTTCATCCAGCAATAAACCAGTGACATTTTTATGCTGATCACCGACGAAAAGGGAGAGTGGTGCATAATTCGAAGATGAGTCAAAACGGAAATGAGCGCGATGTTGGGAATGACAAAATTTTCATTGTTGAACGAATTCTACGGAAAAGGCAGAAAAAAGTAGGTGGGAGTGGATTTGAATGTTCAGACTTTTTGTACAAAGCATTTGATGGGAGAATTTTTAAATTTACCATGACTGTAAACCCTGTTTTTAATGACCTTAGGAGAACCCGCAGGTGTGTGTTCGTTCAATTTGCGGACTAAAATCCGCGCACGCACACACTAAAGAATAGGCTTTCTTCAGTCCGGGCCCGCAAATTGAAGTAAGAATCCTCTGCGGGTTCTCCTAAAGTCATTAAAAAAAGGGTTTATATTTGGGGTTACCAGCGAAAGCAGTGTTATTGAGGTGGATTGTTGGAAAATGCCAGCACGTTGTGATAATCAGAATCAGGTGCATTTATGGTGGCATACTGTAATGGCCAGCATTAATCATTGATGGGTGATGTTAGGCTTGTGAATTTGATGCTTTCATATTTAAGTGGCCGAGTCAATCATCGAAATATTGCCTTTTTCCACCTGCAGGCTAAATTTATGCCCACTTTGAAACATCATACACCCAGTCATCACAATTTGTCCCATCAGCCTCATCATGGCTGCTGCATTTCAGGGAAAAGTGGAATTCCTTGTCAAATGGAAAGGATATAGTAAAAAGCATAATAGCTGGGAACCAGAGGATAATATCCTCGATCATGCACTGATCGATGCATTCGATTGTGGGGGTCGTAAAATACAAAATCCGAAGGAACAGAAGGCATCGAATCATGATTCTGGTGGGTCTGCAAAGAGTAATGCGAAGTAAGATAATTGTCCAGGTGTTCACGAATTGTGAAAGGAGGCAGCTTCATTATTAGCTGCTTTTCAAAATTGCTAAATGCATTGCGGCATGAATTCCAGCATGATTTTCCTGAAGCTTCTGATTAGGCATGGCATTTATGCCAGGCATACTGTAGCCATTGGGTATACTTTCATGCAAATTATAGCTGAAATTTTGGTAATTGAACAGGATATTTCTGTGCATTGAGAAAATCAATGTTTGATTTATTATCATTCGAACGTACGATATTAGCAAATGCCTATTTTGAGACCTGTAGATAAATTCAAATTGAAACACTTTTCCTGGAGCCTGTTCCAAGCGAAAGCATGGCAAAATGCATTTCTATAACCAATGCAAATTGCGCAATTTACATCCATCTTATGGCGCGTCAAAATTTGCATCTTCAGAAAACGACGTCACGTTGTCATCGAGGAATCGTCATCATCCTCATCGGATTCCAGTGATGAAGAACCATTGATCCGTCTAAGAACGTCTTCATCCAATCAATCTCGATCTCAATCGACATCCGCCAAGAAAAGCTCAAATAGCACGTCCAGCAATAAACGTGGTCGACCTCGGGGTCGGTATAATCGAAAATCAAACGGCCGATTCGCATCTGCGTCGAGTAGTAGTCAAGTGGAAAGTGAACATTCGGATGAGGAGGAAGTAGACGATACAAATGGAAATAGTTCACCTGAAGATGCGGGTCAGACCAGTGCAATTGCATCGGCGGAACCTTGTCCAAATTTGGATCAGGATCAAGTTGTGTGCAATGTGGATACCGATTCTGGTGCGATGCAATCACCAGGACAAGGATCGGGGGTTGCAAATGAAGTGAGTGATCATAGCGTTGCATATTGCAAATTTGCACTGATCTCATGCAAAAGGTCATGAGATGCCCGGTAATACTTGCGGAATTTCTTATCAGTATGCACAGAAAATGCGATTATGGCCATTGCAATGGTTGGCTTCAATGCCAGCATGCTAACTGCACATATTGCAAATTGATCATTCTCTATATTTTTTTTATCAAAAGAGGCCGTGCTTGATTGGAAATCAAACTTCCTTTCCATTGCCAATATATGTAGACCAAAAGCATCATCAATCGCAATGCATGTTCTAGCAATTTTAATTCCGGAATTTCCTGGTTGATCTAGCCAAAAAAATTCATGATGATTAAAATCAATCCCAGTGTGATCATGCATGCAACACTGGTGACCAGAATTGCGCAATCTGGCTCTTTAGAACGATATGCTGAATTACTGTTACAAATGACCTTTGCAATTGTAGCCTCCTGGCTAGGATACATAGGCATCATGAGAATGAATGATTGTGAAGCCGGGTTTATACTCCATAAGGATTAGGAAAAAGTGTTGCTTGTGTAGCAAGCATCCTATAGGAAATGCGTGTTCTTATTGCAATTTGCAATGGTCTTTTCCTAATCCTAATGGAGTATAAACCCGGCTTCATAAAGACTCCCGAAATTGCATATCCAAAATGGGACCCAAATAAATATCATAGAAGCAACATAAAGCGTACCATCCCTTGCTGCAACTCAATCCTCATTTCAGGAAATCGATCATCAAGATATCAAACCCACACTCAATCCAGCCAATGATCAATCCGATCCCAATCCGAAATCCAATTTATCCTCGTCTCAATCGCAGGATTTATGCGTGAAAATCTTAGAACCACCTCGATTGCAAGTTATGGTCTCGGATTCCGAATTATGGTTCATCAATCAACGTAATACAAAGCATAAAACGGAGGAGGCTACTGTGGATCCGCAACAATCGATCGATTGCGTGGATAATGCACCGATCGATCAGAAGGCGTCGAATAATTTGGATGCTAAAAATGGGCGGATAAAGAAAGGATTGGACGATTTTCGTATGCACGTTGTGGTGACCGATGTGAAAGCCAGGGATTATTCAGTGGTCATCACTGAATGTTATCAGCCGAACGGATTTTTCAGGAAATAATCGATTGCCACTAATCGTTGACCTCATGGGCCGCTTGTTTTGGGTACTTTTGAAGCGGTGGCATATTCACTGCATTTTTATTCCAAACCATGAGTTGAGGCTTCTTTTCTGTATTATTATTCCATTGTCCACTTTTGATCCATTGATCCCAAATTGCACCCGTCATTTCCTTGTTATCAGTATTCAATCAAATCAAATGTCATGCTGCACAGCTGAATTTTGGATTGTATTTTTATGGATTACTGTATGCGTTGATTTATGCACAGACCAAATTCATTGAAATCAGCTCAGTTTTTACACGTGTCTGAATGCAATATTCCAGTGATCTTATTTCATGTTTATTCAATGAATGGCATCTCATGTGCAATCAGTATAGAAATTCCATTTTATGCAAATATGGCTCATTGATTGGATATGGGTTTTTGTATGTGTTGTTCAAATCGATCGGTAATCAATATAGGTATGGAAAATCGATCTCTGATCATCTCGATAAATATCGATTACAAATAAAAGTTAAGGTGATTTTTTGAATCAGCATACTTATTTATCCGGAAATACGCATCTAGATTAAAAAATCGATTTTTGAAATTCAATGGCCTTTCCTTTAGCACATTGATCACTGCATTGCCATAACAGGCTAACCATAATCAATGTAGTAACCCATGATAAAATCATAGTTGTAAAGACTATGATTAGTGCAATCCTAGCTATACCAAGGAAAATGGATCTCCTGATCAAATACTGATTATCCAATAATTGGCATTCCGCAGTGAGAACATTTGCTTTTCATCACGATGGCGTGCAAGCCCTGATCACCAGTATGATCAGCATCAGTGATCACTGATCAGTGTTCTCTGCATACAGTCATGCCTCTACAGTGTTAGAATACGACCGTCCATTTCAGTAACCACATAAACCCAGTAGTCCTTGACTTTTGGCCACACTCCAATCCAAGAGTGGAACCGTAAAATAGTCAATGCACGATTTTCATCTTTTACTGGCAACTTTAATCGAGCAGATCAAAAATTGGTCTCGTGTCATGAAAGAACGCGGAAAGTTGAATAACTTTCCTCATTTACTGACCATTGCAAGTCTAGCTGTATACCTGGGCGAAGTTTTCATTTACTTTTCGTGTTCAATAACATGGGCAATATTTGTCTAAGCCCTCACATTCAGTCTATGCCTTTCTATAGTGACGTGTTATTTTTGGCTTATCCAAAGCACCCCCCTCTTCCAGTCTGCACTGGAGCTGAGCTGAATTTCGTGTACAGAAAAATGTCGACGGCGAAGTTTTCTCGACAAGTCAAAAGTGACCGTGTATATTGACACGGTTTACCAGTTGTCCAAGGGGATTGTTGAAGTGGCTCGTTTTCCAATGAACTTTTGGAGAAACGTTCACTCGTCCATACCCTTGTGAACGCGGAACAGGATTTTCCAATCTACAGTATAGTGCGAGTATGACCAAAATCACAAAAACCCTCGACCAACACCAATAATCGTTCGAAAGGAAATCCACAAAGTGCTGTTGGTTTTTCGACCATCGTCCATGACTGAAGCGAAAGTCAAACACGTGTTCGAATTTTAAACCTAAATCGAGGCTTATGAGGAAAACGTGTAATTTCCTCGACCGATAGTCTCTGATTCGTAAAACCATCCATATTTGACCCGTGATAAAAGTTCCCGTGTCCCCGAAAATCATGCCTTCCCAACGTACATCCCTGATCATCTTGAATATTTTGCATATCATAATCGGTTTATTATCATTGATTTTCGCATTGATCCAATTCAGCGCATCCGCCTTGGATAATGCCTCGTTGATCGATTTCCGCCTATTGAATATTATTCACTCGATGACAGGATCGGTTGGTTTACATATGATATGCAAGAATTTCGGCTCGGTCGTACCGAAAACGTTGTACTGCCTCAGTTTCGTCTTATCCCTTTGGACATTCGCCTTTTACTCGGATACGTTGGCCCAAGAAGCTAGCCAATTCGAATCCATGCGTGAGATCAGGAAATTGGACGGTGGTCAAGAATTGGTCACCGATGAAACAGTGAGGAATCACGCGGGAAAATTAGCCGTATGCTCGATTATGATCCTATTATCACTGATCGAAATCGGAATAAGTGCTGCCAGCGTTGTCGTATTGGAACGTATGAATAACGAAACGAGTAATCCGAAAATTTATACGAAACCCATAATTTCGTCCTCCGACAGGAGAAGAAGGCAACAAATGGCATTCGTGGCATTGATGAAAATCGCATGCTCATTAGCCACTATCGGATTAGGATCGTATTTAGAAGCATTGTATAAAAGGAGAACTGCATTCGTCAAAATCGGTTGGCATATTTTAGCTGGTACAATCACGTTCTTGGCTGCGTGCATCGATTTGAGAGCATTGTACGCAGGCAGGGGATGGAATATCCTAAATTTGAAAGTATCATTGATTTTATCGATCGCATCCGCCGTAGTATCGATTAAAACATTGGATTATAGCATGTCCAATTATTTCGTGGCTGATGTGAGAGAATATTCGAGATTTGATGAATTGAGAATGGAATTGCAGGTAAGATATGAGTTTCCGCATCGAATGAATCATCTTTGAAAAATTTATTTGAAGATATTTTGAAGCCTCATGAGGCAAGCATGCCTTGCATATGCAAGGGGCTGTACCATGAAAAGTCATTGTGTCCAGCAATGCCCCCAATCACTCAGCTTAGGTCAAGCTACAGTAATCCATGCCAAAATTTGCCTGCAAGGGATTGCACCAGAAAAAGCAGTAATACGTAGAAGCTACAGTAACCATTTTAGACCGCACTTCAAGGCGTGCAAGTGAACGCTGAAGGCGATAAACGCGAAGCCTTCGTGAAATTCGTAGTCCACGCAGCAGTGATCGGTTCGTTAGCCTTATCATTCGCTCATAGCGTAATATCAGCCGTCGAAGCCGGTTCCTATATCGAGAAAACCGGCGGTTCGAAATCGAAAACGCCCAGTACTAAAATCAGTACATTGGATAATCCTCGAATCTACGGTTCGTCAGCATTGGTTCCGGCTAGCAATTTCCGATTTCACCCATCATCCGGATACAGGATGAACGAGGATAATGAATCGGACGAATTGAATTCATTCGTGGAATACGACGAAACGTTGCATAAACGAAAAACTTGCTCTGGAATATTCCAATGCGTTTGCGGATTAGCCTTGATTTCGTTATGCGTCATCTCATTGGTCACTTGGGATTTCAGTCGTGGATACGACGGCGGCGTAGGGGTATTGTGGTTGGGTTGTTTATTCATAGCTAGCGGATTAGTCAATGCCAATAGACCCAAGACATTCACCACATCCGTTTACGTACTATCAGTGATTTCATGCGTACTATCATTCGAAAGATCAATGTACAGTTTGAATGTGATTTATCAAGCCGCAAGGAATCCAAGATTTCAAGGTAATTTGGTGTATTTAGTATCAGAATACTATTTTAGTCCGGCTGAAGACAATTATCAGCAGACGTGCAGCTTGCTTCACTTTTATGCACCCATCAAAACATCACATTCTGAGCCCAATTCCACCAGTTTTTATAGAAAATAGATAAATTGCTCAATATTTTAGCTGAACTGGACCCATTACCATCGGATCCGAAAAGCCAACAAAGCAATCACAATGCCCATACCGGTCGAATCACATTGTACGCAGTGGAAACATGCGTTCTATTCATCAATTTCCTCTCCTCCGCATGGACTTGTTACAATTTCACGAGTTCAATCAAAGTGTTGCCTCGATCCACGTTCGCAGGCTCCAAATCGATGGCTGCAAAATCGAAAGGGGCCCTGTGTTCGTTGGGATTCTTCCATCTACTCTATGCATTCGTGACCATCGCGGTCAGTATTGCGGCCGAAGTTGCATTGTGGTCTTACAATGTCCACGTATCGTATTTAGTCTATTCCACGAACGGAATCGTAGTGTTCGCCGCGGTATTCGTCCAATGGTTATCGTCGCAACATTTTCAATTCCTGATCGCATCCGCTGTGATGAACGCGGTCACAGCATCAATAGCATTTTTCGTCATGGCACCAGCCGTGAGGGATCTGTACACGTTGGTAGCCGGATATAGAAGCGTATACGAAGGATCAACGTTGGCCAAGGATATTGCGGCCAGTGAAATCTTGGATGCTGAATTGAGGGCTAAACCCGTACAAGAATGGGTGATCGGCATGAATGCGTTGATCGTATTCCTATCCATAACTGAATATTGCGTCAGTATTATCAGCGGTATGATATGTTCTTATTTATTACACCACGCCAACGAGAACAGGAACGCCTCGTCTAGTGATTTACGTTTTCCAACATTAACCAATCGATTTCCATGGCCGAATATCGACCGTGCCTCGAATGGAAATGGTGCATATCGTCGTAGTTGCAGTGTCAGTAGTAGTTTGGCTGCTGGTTTCGATCATTATCCAACCCAGTCCACCAAACAAGTTGGGATTAGTGATTTGGGATACGATGATTACCCACTGGCGAGATCATCTCGTACATTGAATCGTGTGATCTTTCCGCCAGTAAATGGAAGCGGAATGCAAAAAGCTGGAAGCCAATTCAGTAATGGCCATTACGGTAGTGTGCCTGCATCGGCCAATGCGAGAAATGGATATGGATCGATTGATAGATATGGACAGAATCGTTCTGTTTATTATTGATGTACATTGTGATCATTTTCATTAGAGCACTGCATATTATCATTCTGGGATGGTACAGGGATGATACTGATTAATTTTTTGACCACTGCGAACTCGATTGCATAATCTGATCAGCAACGATGGCAGCTAATAAGGCTTGTGATTGTGTGATTTTGAAATCATGAGTAATTTATTCAATTTTATCCATTTTCCATGCACAACGAATTTATCATATGCTGTGATCAAATCAGACTGCATCACTGTTTTTACATACATAATCAATGTACTGTTATTTTGCAATTCCAACAGCACGGATAAGAGATGGTACGTCTCAACTTGGAGTTCGTTCTATGAGCTGCTCCTGGGAATTTTTTGTATGGCAGTGGAGGAACTCATTGCCGATTCGACTAGAAAAAATTGCAATGGTGTCATAGGTTTGAGTATCTGAGCCTGCATTCTCAATTTTGCGATTGATCAAAAATAAATTAATGCAATTCATATTCGTTTTATCAGTCAGTTGATTCGTGTCAATTCTTTTTCATAGAATACACGTCATAGCAAATGTCTTTTCCGACTGTCAATCTTTTCAAAAATATTGCATATCAAGCTACAGTATCCCTGTTCACACCGTTATGAATTGTAGCAGGAGCTCTGGATAACCTTCTTTCAAAATGGTCCATTTTCTTCTTCCCTTGCGAGAAGCATAATTTTGAACAAAAGGCGAATATCTTGATCAATGTGTACACGCTGGCTCCGATCCAAATCCCCAGAGTCCCACCGATATTTCCAATCAGTGATTGCAATGAGTATGTGCTGACTTCTCTGTAAGTCAATACACCGCCAGCCAACGCATCACTGTTCACGAAATAAATCTTGGCTGAACTGATGGTCCTCTGAAAAAAGCCATTAGATTTTTTGAAAATCCAATTATAGCATTGCTAGCTTTTTCCTGAGCCATGATTTGTATCCATAACCCAATCATGATTTGTGCCAGCCTGTTTGACAAGCATGGCCATCACAATCTATTGCATTGCATCAAATATGCCATGTTCAAATGATCACTTACATTATTCTTCTTCGATTTCTCCAATTTGAGCTTATGACTCAAATGAACGTCCACTTCAGTTTTATAATTCCAATACTCACAATCGCTGATGCATTTCGAACAGCATTTAAGATAAGGACGAAGTACGTGGTCATTGCAATCACGAATGAGAATGGTCATATTTTGAAAATAATAATTATTACAGTACTCATTGATTGGCATTCCTGAATCTGGTTCGTAAATCAATGATACGCATTTGTAGCATGGAGGTGCATATTGGCGATCGCATTGATGAATGCATTTTTTCACCGAATAATTCTCGCTTTGATTACAATGCAAATCGGCTTTATCCAATGTGATATAATGTTCAGTACTGAATCTGATCGAATGAGTATATCCTTTCAGAATACTGACGAACGCCGTATCCGAAACGACATGCTGAATTTGCGGGCTAATGAACATTTTCCAATAATCGGCTCGTTTAGCAAATTCTCCACTCAAATCGGGTACTTTGATTGTGAATAGGAATGCTGATTTCATTAGATTCCTGTCCTTATCTCTCAATAAATCGAATTCTATTCGATAACATATGCCACGTTCGGTGATGATTTTTGGCAATTGGTTCACTATACATCGCTGATTGCATGCGATTTGAATATCATCCTGATTGGGTCTACTCCGATCGGTTACTGTAGCATTCAGAGCAATATATTCGAAGAATTCGGTCAAATTGGTGAAATTGCCCATCCTATATGCATTATCGAATTCTTCTTTCGCACTGGGAGATGTCTCATTGGTGGGATTTCGTTCATCCCAAAACTCATATGGTTGGAAAAGAAAACTCAATGCGTATCGAATACTTTCTTCAGTCAAGCCCAAATTCATGGCTCTGTCCACATGGAGCCAAGTGTCCACGCATAGAAGTAGTGGTGGGAATTTATAGACCCATTCGCCTTGTATCGATTTCTGAAAGGATCAGCATCGAGGGTGAGCGGCTACAGTAACCCTCGACTTCAGCCCAAATGAGCTGTTTTCAGACATCTCAAATTAGCCTTACTTTTTCCAATTGTACTTTGGTAGCCGTTGGTTCAGAGTGATATTCATGAATGACCAGAAAAATGAAGTATACTGTCCCAGCCAAACAGCACACGAATATGAATAGCCAAAATAATTTGGCTGCTGTACTAGTGGATTTCAACGCTTCACTCAAACCAACCAATTCAACTTCTTCAGCAAATTTACTACAGAAGGTCTTTTTGGATTCTAAAAACTGACCATTTTGGGGGAGAATGATTTTACTGCATGCTCACCTTTAGATGACCTCTGATCAGATTTCAGAGAACGTTCCAATGTTTCTATTCGTCTGTTCAGTAATTGAACCTCTTCAGAAGCGGCCATGATGAGTGAAGAAGACAAATTAAAGCTCTGGTTCAAACTAAGGGCTCAAAAGTTGTCGAAAATTTGAAGAAATGTCACTTTGAAATGTGACCGTCAGTTGTTGCTGAATGAAAATACTGAAAACTTTGACAAGAGAATTCATTGACGCTCGAAGTGGATTTTTCTAAAATGCCTCAGGTTGAACCGAGCAGGCATTGGGAAAACAGTTTTGATCCCTCGGAGGAGGTTCAACTAATTGAAGACAGAATTTGTTTTGTGAGTAGCGCCAGGTTTTTTACCCATGCGAGTCTGAAGCAAGTTAATTGGAACACCCAAGCACGAAAGCTTTTATAGGATTTTGAGCTTTCGGATATTGACCACGAGAAAGCTGCCATACGATTGGCAGTCTTCGGTTGAAAATTTCAAATGCATATTTGATTAGACACGCGTTAAATTTATCTCAAATGTCAGCACTCACGATAAGCCGCTTTAAAGGGCACTCACAGTTTAGAACAAGTTTACTCCATCTACTAGCTTAAAACTTGAAATAGAGCAGGAAAATGAT
>JAQIWJ010001387.1:0-11561 GCA_034695185.1 Discolaimus major
GCAATTGCAGCAATGTTCCAAAATGCCAATTTGCGGCACTCATTGCATACCATTTCAGGAATTGCACATCGTTCTGGCGTGCAGCGGATGTATGCTTCCATCAGGAATTGGATAAAATCGACACCGATCCACAGATCAATGCGACCAAACAGCAAGTCTTGCAAACCATCGATCAATGTTATCAACGAACACCGAACGACCCATTCGCTGATCTTTTCGAAGAGCTATATCCTGAAATGCAATTATTCGATGATGGTGGCCTGAAAGCTCAGCAGCAAATCGGATTCGCTGGAAGGAAATTCGTGTAAGGCAAGCTGACCAAAGGTCACAATCTGGTTCAGATGAGTGATTTTAGGCCTCCTCCTCAATGCGCTCCGACATTGGAAAATCTCCAATGCGTCAGTAAAGAGATGGCATTGCTAGCTCAAGACGTGGAAGCTAAAAAAGCATCCAATGCTTTGCGAAAGCAGAAACGGGCCTGCGATGATAAGTAAGCCCATCGATCGCTGATCAATACTAGCCAGATGCACGCCATCTTTTCAGGCTAACAGCAGAATGCACACCGCAATCGCCACCTTTGTGGATGTGCGTTGACCGTGCCATCAAGCAATTCACTCGCCAAACAGAAGAAGCGATGCAAAAATGCATGCAGCTGAAAAGCTTTAGCATCATGTTGAGGCAAACTCCGCCGACCGCCATGGGCATGGGGTTCCCACCGCCTGCACCAATGGCTGGTCAACCGATGCAAGTAGCACCGGTCGGATCAGCCGCCATGGGATTACCATTGGGCACTAATCCATTCGTGGCACCAGCTCCGCCTGTTCAGCAACCGCAAATGATGTATGATGCGCCCATGCCTTGGTACTACCAATGATTGGTGATCAAAAATTTGTGATTAAGCGAAGCCGATGGATTGCGACATGTGCAGTGTCCCTGTTCTATGCTTTACATGTGTAGATTAGCATGTGGTAGCATTGGTGCCTTTTTGGAAATGCACTTAAGTTCTGCGTTTTTTTAAAATAAATATCAATGTCTTCGTAATCCAGATTTGAATAGTTACTTGAAAGATAGTCCTATCCTTGCTTCGAGGGAGTAGCTTTCTGCTTGGATTTCGATGAAGCTGACCCCCCTGAAATGGGTACCATCTCATAAATTCTCCCTGGAGTCTGGAAGACTCTCGCGTGGGATGCTAATGGCACCACTACATTTTTCAGAAGTCAGCTGAGCAAAAATCCTGGAGGGCTGAGCAAAACACATTTCTCATCGCATATTTTGAATCCAAAGTCTACTTCCTCCTACTACATATTTCAAAAGTTCCTTGCCCAAATTATGCAGCATTTGTTCCTATTTCTTGCCATTTGTGGTATTACATTTAGCACAGCTTGTGCAATGCGTATGTGAAGCTCATGTTGTGGGCCATCAGCATTCACAGTACCTTTTCAGAAATAAAATGCTATGAATGTACTGCTGAAGGAGCTGTTGGGAGGACGAATTGCATGACTGGTGAATGCACTGGTGACACTTGCCGAACGGTTGTTGTGGTATCGAATGGGACAAGTACGATGCAAGCTTTCTTGAGGGCATTAAGCTTTTAATGTGTTCTGATTTTTTAGTCTTCATCAGCAAGGGTTGTATCAATCTTGGAACTGGCTCCTCCATGATTGGTTGCATTCCACACCCAATTCCTGGACATGAGATAAGTGGGACAATCTGCATTTGCAGTGATGGAGATTTTTGCAATGATCACCAACACGAGCCTAGTGGACTTGTCACGCTTCCAAGCATATTTCAGTCCAGAAGAGTGGATGGCAACGCTAATGCTACCAGGAAACCTACTGATGATTAGAGTTAGTCATGCTTTTGATCACAGTGAATTCAACATAACATGATTTTGTAGGTTCACAAATGAAAATGGTGCCATTGATGGATTTACTGTACTATAACTGCGGTCAGGTTATAGTTTGTGCTGCAAAAGTTGATGATTTTCATGGCTCATTTTTCGAAGCGAAATTGTAAAATAAGCCAGCTTTCGTGTTGTACGTACATAAATTATGCCAGTGCATTGTGATCCTTAGCTGCTGGAGTCGTTCACACAGCAGATGAAGCTTATTCTGAACCTTTCGCTAGTTCAAAAATCCGCGATGCTTAGGCTAATGAATAATCTCCAGCTCCAGCATTTCATTGCAAGCCAGCAGCTGCCTTCTGGATTTTGGGGGAATAAAATATGAGTTTTCTCGCTGGATGACATAAAACTGGCCTTGCAATACGCTCTAGCAGTGCAATTCATTGTGTGGTTCACTCAGAGTGGGCCAAATATTTCCAGACTTTCGTGTGCATGTCCAGAAATGCTTTTGCCAATCGTTGTCCCTTTCACAGTTTACTTCATTGCGCAATATATTCCTGTTGCCAGAGGTATGGTTTTGATTATCCACCAGATGGCACATAATTGCTGCTGCTGTAATTGGGTCCATTTTAGGAATCCAGTGCTATGAATGCACTCGCCAAGGCGTTGATGTAGCTGAAAATTGCCAGACTGGAAATTGCACTGGTGTTGGTTGCTGGACGGATATCACTATTTATCCGAATATGACAAGTATCGATCAATTTTGTGCAATCTTATCGCTCATTCAAATATTTGTAGGCATGTCCTGGCCAAAGGTTGCATACAGCCTGGCCAAGGCTACCAATTGGCTTGCGTTCCTAAATTGAGAATGGAAGGACGGAGCAGAACACATTGCGCTTGCGCTGATGATTTTTGCAATGATAATCAGCATACCACTGGTGATCTAGCCATATTGCCGCTTCCTAGAAGAGCCAATGTCAGTGTTCCAACGACACCGTCAGGCAGATTCAGAAAGTCCATAATAATCATGGATATTTTACAGTATACTTTGCAGGATTACGATGCTATGAATGCACCGCCCTCGGTGCTGATGTGGTCAACAATTGCAATACTGGTGATTGCATCGGTAGTGCTTGCTTCACAAGTATGATGACGTCCGAGGAGAACAACATAAGTACGCTGGCTTTTCTCCCTGTCTTCGTGTCTATAATATCTTTTTGTAGCCTTCAATATGCTAACTAAAGGCTGTATTCCACCAAGCCAAGGCGCCCCACTTGCTTGCATGCCTTCTCGACCCACATCAGATGGGATAAGTCATGCAATATGCGCTTGCGTTGATGGAAACTTTTGCAATGCGAATCAGCATGAAACTGGTGATTTGGCCAGACTGCCCTATGCCTCTGCGATTAGAAGATTGAATAATACAACGCAATCTACTGGTGGTTAGGCCAAATGTTGGGCAGATCTATGGGTGATGTTAGACCAGACAGAGACCAGACTAAGAAACTAGACTGATTTTGTCATTATGATAGCTCTGTGTTTGATTTGATTGAAGTGGATATGCAAAAGTTGGACACGCCTTTCTCTTTGGACATATTTTTGATGTTGATCTGTGTAAACAACGTTTGTTTTAGCGACTTGTATATTATAACACTGGATCATGATTTTAGAATTTATAAAATCTCTGTATCTCTACGAGGCTCTATAGCAAGGTTGCTCATTCAAAATGAAAAATATGCTATGGTCGGACCACCTTCGTCCCCATCCCAGAACTTTTCTGTCAACCAACAGCTGTGCTTGGAGATAAATGCACATCTCTTTTTCACCACGACACATCCTGGCTGTGCTTGGTTCTAGGTTACTGAACCAAAATTTGCTTGCAAACGTTGGATTTCCTCAGCAGTAAGCCCGAAAGATGAGTTTCACTAAAATTCTAATTGCGGTCAGTTTCATTGCGCAATATATTAATGCTGAAACAGGTATGTTTATTCTTCATTATGGTAGTCATCAAAACGCATATTGCAAAGGGGGGCCATTAGCTGTGGGAAAAGGTTTTATGCCTCATACTAGTGGATGGACAGGGCCAATAGAACAACGTACATCAAGGTGGCTAATTTAGAGGGCATACCATAAATCCTCGACTGTAAGCACAGTGCTTATATTTTCAAAGCATGCTCAGGGGGTGCTTCTAATCGAGCGGGTGCTTTTATGATTTTAACCACAAACGGTGCCTTGAATGGTATGTGGAATGGTCAGAATGCCCACAAGTCAGCATACAGGGTACTTGGCAAAAGTTTCCTGATTGCGAAATGTTAGAATAATCACCGGTTCATAATCAGTATTTCTTGCAGCTACCCAATGCTCAAGACCGGAACCACCAATGAATGGTAACATTGTGGGCGTGTCATTGGACTATCAATCAAGGATCACATACGTTTGTGACCCTGGCTACGAACTGACTGGTCAGTTTCATAGATATTGTCAACATGATAAAACATGGTCAGGAAATGCGCCAAGATGTGAACAAAAGAGATGCGATCCTCCTCAACACCCGATGAATGGATACTTTGAACCAAGCGATAGCACGAGGGCATTAGGATCAGTTATCTACTATAGATGTTATGAGGGGTTCATTCTGGATGGACCAACAAATGCCATCTGTACGAACAGCAGCTGGTCCAATGCACCGCCTCAATGCTTAAGTAAATGGCTGATCCTTTTGTCTAGCACCAGCACTTTTCACAATCCTGATAGAGCCAGCCAATGGGAGAGCTGTCGCAAACATTCAGACAGAGGCTTTGGTTTTAGTATTATGCATTTCAAATTGGCAAAAACATTTCTACTGCAGGCATACAAGATGGTAATGATGCAAGAAGTGGCGGAAATAGCAGTGGAAGTGGTGGTGTGTTAATCCGCATTGTTGGCCGTCACCCTGGCGGCTTGCCGAACTGGGAACCAGCGACTATCCCACCTGGCCAAGGTAAATTACTGTCAACGCTAATGTTGTTGGAAGAATCAATTTACAGCCTGCACACATCAAATGCGACTCATTTCCAGTTGTGCAAATATTTGGCTCCTGTTTGAAGGGTGCTAATATTTGAGATGCCATGCAACATGGCAATCATCTTTGCGCACATCCGCTAACATGTAATAATTGGTACTTTTTAGGAATCCAGTGTTACGAATGCACTCGTCTGGCAGGTGATGTCTACGACAATTGCATGTCCGGAAATTGCACTGGTGTTGCTTGATGGTCGGAAATCAGGATAGATGACAATGACGCAAGTAAATCCAGGCATTTTTTCCAATATATTTGCACATGAGAATACTGTGATACATGTCTTGTAGGCAACAACATCCTGGCCAGAGGTTGCATTTCGCCAAACGCCCGATTTCCAATGAAGAATTGTACAAATGGAATAAAATCCGGAATCAATGGAATTGGCAGGGGATTTTGTTCTTGCAAAGATCGAGATTTCTGCAATACACATACATACGCTGGCCGTGGCTAAATTGGCAAGCAGACTTTTGATGATGTGTGCCTGGTTCAGCGTGACGCTGATTGACAGTAGAAAGATAAGTTCGACACGGATCATTATGCAATGAATATTACAATATATTTGGTACAGTTAGAGCAGAGTATACAGTGTGATTCAAAAGTGCCTTGGGTATTTTAAATTTGAATACTTTTAAATATCTTTAGACGATCCTTGTGTGTGGCATTTTGATTTCAGAATTGCGTTTTCGTCAAATACAAGGTTCCCATTGAGAAAATGGCTGTTTGCGCAAACATAAACAGCAGCATGTTATACTAGCAATTTTTAAAATGCATTGCGACAATCATCAAAGCACAAATAATATGATTTGATGAGTAAACATGTTGGGCAGGATTTGTAATGGTCATAAATTGCCCCTATTCCTGTTCTTCAACACATCACCAAATATTTGGCTTCTGCAAGAAAGTAATATATTTTAGCTTGCACTTGGACCCCGTTCCAAACATTCCAACTGCAATTACTCAATCGGCAGCTGCTTCCTTGGATATCCGAGGTAAAATATACCTTTTCTTGTGGTGGATGACATTTAGCAAGCTTTCTTTCATATTCTCCATTGCAATGCAGTGTTCGACTAGACCAAAATTGGTGCAGTTTTCTTATTTGTCATAGCAAGCATACCTAAAGATGCATGCAGTGGTTTTCATCCCATTTTTGGCCTATTTTATTGCGCAATATATTACTGCTGCAAGAGGTATGCTTGTTCTGGTTAGATATTATGCTCACCTGCAGGGAAAATCATTTTGCAAAATTGTAATCTTGAGTAAAAATAACTTGCATTGATAATCAAAATTTTCAGGAATACAGTGCTATGAATGCACCGTTCGAGGAGCTGATGTGAAGAAGAATTGCATGACAGGAAACTGCTCTGGTATTGCTTGCTCGACAATTATTACACTTTCTGCAAATGACCCAAGTACAAATTCTTCCTTTCACAGTATCCTGGTTTATGGAATGGACTATTTTAGGCAACAATTTCCTCACAAAGGGTTGTGTGAGTCCTGGTGGAGCCGCTTCTTTGACTTGTAACCCCATAGCGAGATCCGCAGAAATAGGCGAAATAATTTGCGCTTGTGATGATGGTGATTTCTGCAATGAGAATCAACATGGGACCCATGATCTGGCCAGATTGCCATTAATTGTCCCTGCAGATCGAAAAGGGAGTACCAGTCACCCAGTTACAACAGAAGCTGATGAAACAGGTATGATTATTTGGGTTATGTGCTTGAGCATAATAAAAATTGTTCACAGGAATTCAATGCCATGAATGCAGTCGCCTTGGATCTGCTGTCCAATGGGGAGCAGCAGGTTGCATGTCCGGAACGTGCACTGGCGTTGCTTGTTACACTTACATGATCACCCGTCCAGCAAATGAGTCAAGTAATATTGTGACTTTTTAATTCATACGCCTAATGACTTCTTTTCTTCTAGGCAAAAATTTCGTTTCCAGAGGTTGCGTTGAACTTTCGTCCAATATTGACCTGGGTTGCGATCCTCAACAAGTTGTATCAGACAGGTCGAGAATAAGATTCTGCGCTTGCAATTCTACCGATTTTTGCAATGTGCATCGGTTCGATGACGACCGTAATGCTGCAAGAGTTATCAGCAGTGGAAGCATTGGATTGTCAATCACTGGCGGTACGGGCGGCCTTATCAGTGGTAGTACCATTGGTATCAATACCAATATGACTAACACACAGGCCGTTGGTGTCAACGGCACTGCAACACATGCCGACCACGGTGCTGATGTGGTGAATACAAGTGCAAGTGGAAGCATGGGAGGCAGAGCGGTGGTGCCGGCATATCTATCACCATCGGTGTGGGTGACCATCAAGGTAGTGGTCATACCAACGGCTCAGATGTTGGCGGTGGCGGTGTATCGATTGGCGTCAGCACAAGCGGCGATATCAGCAGTACAGTGATACGAGTGAATCCAGCACCTGTCAAAAGTGAGCCTCTAATCAACTTGACCTCAGAATTCATGGATTCCTGCAAACTGCTATAGATTATGCTCATATTACCATGTCGCAAATAATCTTAAAGCCGTCGGATTGCAGTCATAATTTTTCAGCAATACAATGTTACGAATGCACTCGTCTTGGAACTGAACACAAGAGAAATTGCATCATGGGAAATTGCTCTGGTATCGCTTGTTGGACTGATGTGACGGTTTATGAAAATGATACTGGTAAAATGCCATCATGTGTGATACATTTTACACGCATAAATTACTTTCAGACAGGAATCTCCTGGCCAGGGGTTGCGTTCCACCTGGCTCTCATATCGCATTGACCTGCAGCAGACCCTGCATCGAGTCTATCAAATGGGAAAAGAAGAGGAGTTTGCGCTTGCGACGATCGTGATTTTTGCAATAGCCATTCCTTGGATAACGATGGGCAATTTTATCGGGCTGTTGCCGTATTTATCAGCAGGAGTATTGGCAGCCATAACACTGGTATCAGAATAATACCCACCGATCCAATTGGTAACGGCAATGTCAGCAGTGGACCTGTCTATGTTGGCCACAGCAACATTGACATTAATGGTAGTGGTTCCAGACCAGCTGCTGGCAGCATGAATGACCAGGACAGCACCTTGAATAGTACCAATCAAACAGCAATCAGCAACGCTGACAGTGTTAGAGTTATAAAAATATTCCCTGTCGAACCTAAGGCGATACCTGACCTTCAGATTCAACTTCTGAACGCTACCGCAGAGTCTACTGATAATAACGAAACTGTTCCAGATTAGAAGAAAAATGTTATGCATTAAATTACGTTAGCCAGAGATCCATTGCATAGATTAGTGCGTGATGATTTTCGAAGATGCCCAGTTTGCTATCTCAATGATCAGCATTGATTGGCAAGCTTCTGTAAATCTGTATGTTTGGATAAGCATGTAGAAAAGCAGGCATGGATCATTTAGACAAGAACTCTTTTCTGATGTGGTCGCTTTTTATTCTGAGCTGCTTATCATAATCCAATTGTCTTATCTTTGCACATGATTATGTTCATGAATTTTTGGATTAGCTAGATATAACTTGCTAGTCATCTATGGAACTTGTTCTCATAGTTACCAGGTTCAAGCAAGGATGGCTTCTCTGCCTGCTCTTTCGAATGGTAATGATATGCTGGTATTGAATCTCATTGTGACAGTTTGTCATTGTCAACCTTGATGGCTAGCCTAAGTCGAAAAGGCTGAATCTGTGGTGATCATCAAACATGGCATTATATGCAAAAATGATTATAATTATGTTCAGAATAGTCAAACTTAGCAATGAAAGCTAGATTTAGATACATAAATGCATCACTTACACGTAAATTTGTCACCGAGTTCCTTCATCCTCCCCAGAAACCCTAGACGAAATCGCTTACTAAACGTCACGTAAAAATAAAATTGAAAACAATGTGCTAAATTAAAACTAAAAGTGACCAAAGCATTGATATACGTTCGAGTATACTCTAATGATAAATTGATCATGGCCATTTCCAAAGTGAAATTTGATGTAACTGCTTGTAAACCAATTATTGGTGGCGACGTATGGCCAATCAAAAGGATGGCATATGCGATTTGATTGACCATTGTTAACGTGGCTTGGATCATAGTCAAATAGCATAATTGTAAATTTTTTGATGCACAGATCTTGTCCATCTTCCTGTGATCATTTGGCTTACTGGCCACTGGCACTGAGATTTTTCCATTTTGAACGTGATCTGTTGGTTTCTTGGTGAGTGCATGCCTATAATTAATCAATTTCAAGCAAAGCATTCAAATAGCGTGTGGAAAAAGTTTGCATACTTCATCCTCAACGCCTTGATCAACCCGACAATTGCCAATAAGCTGCTGAAAAATACACCAACTGCAACAAGGTACCCAAAGATTTCATTGGCTTTTATCCAACTATGATAAGATGCAGCATAAGGCGCACGACCAAATTCGTTCCAATCCTGATCGAAAATCACTTGTGTCGCAAAAAATCCAGGCGTATACAACAGAATTAACATGCAGATGGTTAGTGAACAAATCGCGTAAACTGTTGATCGGCGATCCAACAAATAAAACTTCCCTGGCACCAGGCAAGCGACAGCTCTCTCAAGGGACAGGTAAATGGTCAATATATCCACATTTTGGGCGACCATATTTGCCAAATTTTCGGATACATTCATTGTAAACCATGCCCATGCGAATGATTTCATTGCAATGTGGGATAAAATAACACTCAAACCACCGTTGAATATGAAAATGGCGTTCAAAATCTCTGATACGGCTATCACTCGGAAATAGCAGAAACTGGTATTGGTGAATTCCTTATTAGCACAGATAGTGATCAATGTCAGAACAGAACTGATTAAGCCAATAATGGCACAAATGCATTGCACGAGGCCTTGGATCCCACTGAATGAATCGAGGAATTTCTGGTATTCGGTGTACTGGCAGACGTATGTGGCGAGATTTTCACTGAGATTGAATGTTGATATATTTCGCCAGGAGTCGAATAGTGATTGATCAAAGTAAATGGAATTGTTCTCGCATGAAGCCATGATTTGTTTTTATGCGAGGTTTATGCCCTACTGTACAGGCAAGGTAAAAAAGTGAATGGTAATGCAGGAACTGGACACCAGTTTTGCCACAGGCAACTGTCCTTGGTATGTAAGGTTTAATCTTGGTGATTGCCGATGGAAATTTCCAGGACCAACATAGTGAGGTGTTCCAATGCTCCTTTGTGCACTTCACTGTGTTAGGCATTTGGAGAAAGTAAATCAATCATTATTATTCATGCATGGTGTTCAGTTACCATGTATATATACATTATCATGTAAAGCAGTCACGCAAGCAATCACTTGGAGTGATTGCAGAAAAAACAGTGCAAAGATTGTACAGTGCTGTTCACCAGGTTTGCATTGCAGCCTCACGAACATCTACAGTATTTCTTCAAAATGAGATGAACAAATTGAACAGTGCACATTGCCTTTCTTGCAAAAAAATGACCTGGTTTTCCTGTACTCTGAAGTTCAAATCACATCACATCAAAAAAATATCTATATGCTTTTTGTGCAATTGATGACATAAAACTGGCCTTGATATTGGCTCCACCAGCCACAGCCATCAATTATCTGTCCCAAAGCATTGTTCTGAATCTTATAAGCAATCTTTTTTTATTCTCTGGCATTACCCTATGGAATGCACTTGACGAAGACATTGCTTTATCCACACTTGGTGTTTTTACACGTGCCATTTCTGCGATGTAACTTTTTATGACATCATTTTTCGTGCTTTTTTATCGTGTTCCTATGGCTTCGAGTGTACTTTACTGTACTTGTCATATGGGTATTGGGTAAAACAATACAATAGAATACAATAGTGGAGTATGGGCCAAATATTTGCCGACTTTCGTACATCCTTCCTGGGTACATGTCAAAAAATTCTCTCGCCAATCTTTGTCCATTTCACAGTTTACTTCATTGCGCAATTTCTTACTTATTAGTCAGATCTATCATTATCTTTCATCGATCCTTATGTGGTGTCTAAGGTGTTACTTTTAGAATTGCATTTTGGACTATTTCCAAATGCTACCTTCCCATTTGGAAAATGGCTTTTTGCGCAAACATAAAACAGCAGCATATTATACTAGCAATTTTTAAAATGCATTGCGACAATCATCGAAGCACAAACAATCTGATTTGATGAGTAAAACATGTTGGTAGGATTTGATATGGTCATAAATTGTGCACCTAGTAGTCCTGTTCTTCAACACATCACTAAATATTTGGCTTGTGCAAGAAAGTAATATATTTTACCTTGCACTTGGACCCAGTTCCAAACATTCCAACTGCAATTACTCAATCGGCAGCTGCGTCCTTGGATATCAGAGGTAAAATATACCTTTTCTTGTGGTGGATGACATTTAGCAAGCTTTCTTTCATATTCTCCATTGCAATGCTGTGTTCTACTAGACCAAAATTTGTGCAATTTTCGTATGTGTCATAACAAGTATACCAAAAATGCGCGCATTGGTTTTCATCCCATTTATGGTATCTTTGATTGCGCAATATATTACTGCTACAAAAGGTATGCTTGGTCTGGTTTGATAAAAAATACCGGCAAAATCATTTTGCAAAAATTACAAATCTTGGAGTACCCTAAATCTGCATTAATGACCAATA
>JAQIWJ010001388.1:0-11550 GCA_034695185.1 Discolaimus major
GATGGCGTGCTGGCTGTGTACTCGAGCAATTTTGATGGCGTCGATGCCAACGGTTCAATGTTTCGAGTGGTCAAACAGGCACGCGCAGATGAAATTTTTGTCAACAATCCACTCGTAATTTCATGAGCCCGTGATGATGGCCTACGCGTTTTTAATCAGTTCGCCTCGAATGCGCGATGAAATTGAATCTGGACATTCGCCACTAGCCAAGGTCGTAATTTCACACGGCAACGGTCAAAGCCGACCTATGGCCATGCGCCCCCATTTGACCCGCCGAATGTCCGATCATGGATTTTCGTCTGTTATGCTACACCCACCCGTTGAGTGGAAAATTCGTCCAAAAGAAGAGAAGACGGATACGATTATCATGAGTATAATTATTACAGGATTCCATTTTTCCATTGACTGACCAATGATCAGGGAGGGGTGGTCAGTGATTCTGCGTAGTCTTGTATTGGACGCGATTTCCGGCTCATCGATTGCGGATTATTTTCTTCCTCGTTCACTCTCTCTTTATTCAAAGCAAATATCTCCATTTCGTTCGGTACCATGGGTGGTGTCATGTATATTTTAGATATGAGAATGCCCTATAAGTAGCTTTCTCCATATATATATTATGTAGAAATCGTAGATGGAATATGAAAGCCATCAACTAATTGCTTCGACCCCCTTCCTCCTCGGTTGCCTTTTCTGTTCCTGGTAGTGAGAGTGAAGCAGAACCCGAGATTATCCGCCACAATTCCGGCCTCCATACTTTCCCTCTATGCACCCCTTTAGCCTGATTGATCGGAGGTAAAGCTAGGCCGTGATAATAACTGTAGACCGGACATGTAGTTTGTGTTGACTCCATATTTTGAAAAATGCATTGCGTTTACTTGCATTGCTTTACTAAAAGGAGTCTCATTCATTGGAGAGGAAAAATAGCTGTTCAACAACTTCGAGTTTCCCATTAGGATGTTTTTGTAAGCAATAGTAGCTTTTTCTATGCTGATTGATTTTGTTTATTTTACGCCCATATATTGACTGAATTGGGGGATCCATTTCGAGGATACTGTAGCTATATTCAAGGGTTGTTATATGGGTTGGTCCGGTACGTTGGCATGGAGGAATTTACGATTATCCGAATCCTTAATTCAAGAATCAAATCATCAGGGTAGGGGTAGCCGAGGATTTTAGTAGCTGTCCCGTTTTTCGTCGAGTAGGCAAGCAAAGGGCTTTACGGAAAGGCTTGTCGCGTAATTATCTCCTTGGCCATAAAGAAAAGCGTCAGCTGCGGCGGCATGCCTAGCCTCTATTCTTCATATTGGCCGTTTCCGTGACACACAAGGACAGGGAGAGGAGAGAGAAGATGGCTTTCTTCGAAATCGAAGCTTTTTTTGTCATTTTCGACGTGTGTTGCTGAGGTTTGTGCGTTGGCATGGTTCTCAACAACAATGCCCTTTTCATTCGGTCTTGGTCGTTTCGCATCGGTTGCCGAATCCGAATCCATGTACCGTGTACAAAGCCCAAGAAGAGGCAAAGGAGGGGAGGTCTTATTCTTTCAGCACCATATAATTTCGTGAATTCGACTGGTCTGGTGGCTGGGCTGACCGCCATGTTGGCTTTTATGATGACAAAACGACCAGTGCAGTGCGCATTCAATTTTCCCCAAGGTTTTCTTCTTGGGACTGGTACTGACTATGACGTGAGCAATTTGAATAGGAGACGATGAGTGCGATTAAAGTATTCGTACGTCACTCATAGAAGTGGCCGAATCTCGGCCTGTTTAGAATATTCATAAAACTTTTGCATTATCAATTCGTGGATTGCTCATTTGGCCACAGGCGGCTGAGATTAGCAGACGATGTGTAACCGAAAAACCACTGCGTTTAGTGGCATTCTCAGTTTTTTTCCTCAACTTGTTCCCTCCTGGAATGAGCATTTTTCAACGACCTTCGCCTTTTGATGCTTCCCTTGGCGGTGGGCCAATGTTCAATGCGGCTAGCTCGGTTTGAAGACGTTTTGTTCTCCTCAACGGAAACGGAATCATTTTACAAGGCCTCTATTTTTGCATTGACGAACCTTCACTTGGCTAAGCGTTGAGCCTTGCTCTTTGCGAAGTGGTGAAACAGCAAACTTTTGCGACTGCAATTTTTTCCTACCATTGAAGTGGTTTTGCAAAACCATTAGCTAATAAAGATTCCTTCGTTTCTCCACGAACACTTGTGTGTCGAGATTTTTTGACAGACGGTAGAGGGGGATATGGGGGTCACTGGAGCGGGCGGTCGTGGGCGTTTGTATTTCTCGGGTCGAGTGGTCATCTCGACGATTCGTGAAGCTTTTAATTAAAGCTAAACACTTGGACAGAGCCTGTGTGCATTTGGCTTCAGGCGTTTTTCTTCATCGATTCAACGTGCTAAAATCGTTTTATTTCGAATATTAGAAGAAGGGCTCTGTTATTGTTAGCTGAATAATTTCGGCATTTTAGTTATAGTAATCCTAGTCATCGGTCGCATCGGAGACCAGGGACTGCCTGGCGAGATATTCTTTCTAAAAATATTCATCCTGGAGTGGTTTTTACGGGAAATGATTGAGTGGGTAGATTTTTGAATTAGGCCAAAGTGGAATCCTTGTACGCTTATTTTGGCCCTTGCATTGGATTGGAGAAACGCGTGCTTTATCCATAAAAGGAGGGCCCTGGAATGCATCCGAATATATGCGTAGTTAGCATAGGAGGAGAGTTTTAGGAATCGTTTTCGATCGTTGTGAAAACGGGAAATGACATTTTCTCTAGTCTCCTCTTCTCTGGTCGTTCGTTGGCCACCCAATCGAAGTAAAAGGGAAGAACTGAGAGTGGGACTCAGTTTCGTGTCGATGAGGCTTTTGGCCCGAATTGGAAACGGGGTCGTTGAATGCTTGTTATCACATTCTCCGAATGGAGGGCGAAAGTTTCCTCCAACCAAAGGGGCACGCAAAGGCGCAATCGGGGGAATTCGCTTTGCCTGGATCTCGTTTTTCGGCTATAATGAACTCGTATACATGGCAATAAAACTTCGCCCGACCGTCGTGCAATGCCGAAAACCGGACTGCGATTTTCGCCCTCTAGCTATGTATTCGGCGGTACCTATTTTAAATACGTACTTAAAAGGAGTGCGAAAGTGCTGGGGGGGGGGCTAAAAAAAGTTCTCCAAACTATCTCATCTAAAATCACTCGGGATGCCTGTAAATGCGTGACGCGGTTTTCGTTACGCCTATTCAGATACGCATTAAATTTTAGTGAATTTGGCGTACGTCAAATATCCATTCGTCGAAACCAATTCGCAGAAAGGGCGATAAACATGGCACTTCGTAGCACGCGTCCTACGACACTCATCGTATTGATCATTATGATCGATCTGATCACCGATGTATCGGCTAATACAATAGTCGAAGGCGTCGAATTCTTCGGTTACGATGCTGATGAACAGAATTCAGTGGAAAACGAGGATCCGTGCTTCTACGATGCTAGACGCAACGTGGACGGTGAACGTGTGGAGAAATGTTTGGATCAAGTGAAACGATTAGCATCCGATACTAGCTCCTATTGGTTCGGAGAACATTGGAAGACTGCGTGTGCATCTCAAAGAGCCAGTGCATCTAATCCTGTAAGCTATTTGCTAAATCTGATGCAGCAATGCACTGAAGATGCATATTTTCAGATTTCGTGCTATAATCCACCGAAATTGCAAAGATACGAAAGTTTGGGTGCTCGATTGTTGCGCGTGCCAACGTTCGATATGGCTTATTTGAGGAATTTAGTCGTTTTTCCACAAATGACATTCGTCTCCAATCCAGGTGAGAGAGCCGTGCGTGTTTTGTGCGGAAAAATTTGAACTGATTGCGCAATATGCAAGCCTTTGCGCGGCTTAGATCCGTGCCTCTTAGCTAATCTGATATATCATGATCAGATATATTTGCTGGGTCATTGTCTCCGATTATTCGGGTCATCAAACTCGCGTTCGAGATGAGAATAGTAGCTCTCGTTCCATTATCCATGACCGATCTAAATATGAAGGGCGGCGCGTTGACCCTTCTTTTCTTATGGTTATTTGGAAGTTAATCGGTTTCTTTTCTTTGCCCAATTTCTCGCTCCCACGGGTGGTCATCGAATGGACGGTGTCCGAATTTTTATCGCCCATCCATCAGTCATCCACGCCCCCTGAATTTGCATGCGTGTCATGTCGAGGTCGCGTGTTTTTGCTGAGGCAAAATAGTAATCTTCCTCCAGGGGCATTGATCGTTTAGATAGAATAGGGCGGCTATCTTTGTAGTTTTCTTTTTTTTCTCGAATGCTTTAGAAAAGCGTTATTTTGAGGAGCTAATGCAACATTCGGATTCCGATGTTGCATGTCCATTCCACCATTCATCAGTTGGCTTTTCGAAATTCATCAATGCGCATCTGCACACATGTAGAGACCATTTGAATTGGCTTTTGGTGCAGTTAATTCTAAAGAAAATATACACAGAAGGGGATCTGAATGAGCATAGAAACGAAACAGGCGAGCCTTTTCATAGGAATGCATCGCAAGCAAAACGAGGAATGCACTCTTTTGGCATCCTTTGCTTGAAGGGAAATGTTTTCTTTCCGGGTTTAGCTGGGATTTCGGGAATGAGGAGGAGCGTGACCGATGTGCCTGGTTCGTTTCCATCCCCCAGTATATGACCGACGTGTTTGTCAGGATTTGGTGGCTTTTTGTTTCAATACATATGTCTCTCTAGGTCTTACTAAGCTGCCAAACGCATTCCAGCGTGTTAAATTCCCATGTCAACAACATTGACCCAACATAGAATTAGCCATCCCTTGGGTAGAAAAAGATGAGTAAAAGAAAGAAATTAGCCTCTTCGATGATTGTGAAATGAAGAAGCAACTGCGCGTTTCGTCTTCTTTGACAAGTCAAATGTTCAATGCGCAACAGCTGACAATTTTGAGGCATTCTAACAATGCGATGCAATTAATCAAAAAAAGTATTGCACACTGTTGACATGTGACAGCAAATTTTCCTTTGAAATTCGTTGATCAAATTGGCTGACATCATTTCAGGTCAATACATGGCTTGCGATCATGTGTTTCGATCGGACGATCGGCAAGAAATCAGGGTATCGCCGAATATGGCACCAGCACCACCATGGCATCTCAGGAAACAACCGATCATTCGATGGACACCGGAAGCCGCGTCGCAAAATGGACGTCGATCCGCAATAAACGGGGATACCTCGGATTATATCATGTTGATCGTGGACGTCGGATTCGGAGATTTGTATTATCTGGCTTACAATTATCCTACCAGAATGGTAAGAATTATTTTTGTCAGGGTCAGTTTGGGGCTGGAGTCCAGACACTGGCCGCATCAATCCTAAAACACACTCCAAATTCAGTGTCACGCCTTGACCGAATCCATGCGATTTCAGGTCACAGTCAAAGATTATTCGGGACCATTGAATTTCCGTGAAGTTAGCAATCCAGTAGCATTGCTCATATTTCGTCAGCCATCGTTCTTGCGATCGTTGGATTGGAGACCAGCATTGGAAGACGATTCCTCGTTCAATGTCCAGAGATTCATGATCAAGAATAATCTCACTCAAAGTAAGATTATCTTCGAAAAGCTTTTCCGAATACTAAACTATGGATTCAGGTTGGATCGGATTGAATTGGATCAACGTTGGCACGGATGGATATGCAATCGAAGAACAACGGAGGACGAGTTTTGTGGATAATTGTCCATTATTGATCAGAAATCGTATGTACATGACCAAATGGTCAGTCACGGATGCTGACCAATTCTTATTTCAGGCATAGTGTCGCCGCTGGACGGCGTCCGAATGAAATTCCTACCAACAGCATCGTTGATCAGCATCGATACATGGATGTCCATTACGTATTTTTCGAAAATGACCACATTCTTGCTTTGCTGCAAGAAGTATAGCTTCGAGTAAGTGCATAGCTTTAGAATTGACTATTGATCAGAGGGTGCAAATTGCGCAATTCCTGCTGGTGTCCATAAAAATTCAAAATGCGTCATCTGGTCACCATTTCTAAAGTGGTTTTATTGACGAGGTTAATTGCCTTGCCTGACCAGTGGTGTCCTGGTGTGAAAAACATTGGGGACATGTGAAAATCGGTCGTTTTTATGGTGACAGACGCTTCGGGTCAGCGGGACGCATTGTCCAGCTAGCGAGAAAATGGATGAAATCTGACACGCCAGCATTTTCTTGAACATAAACAACAGATTTGTTGATTAGCATCTTGGACAGGCCACCCCTGATGTGATCTAAAGTGCATTCGCACATGTAAAATTCAAATTGAATAATAGTGTTTTTCTTTCAGGGCGGCCGAAATGCAGTTGGATCCGTTGGGTGATAAAGAATTGAGGCCTGTCTACGTGAGGCATGCACCGAATATCAGCGTATTGCGACCGCCGCCTGTGGATAGCGAAATTTATGCCTACAGAAGATTTAGTCGAGATTACATGAGTAAGTAGTACTTGCATTTTTTTGCAATGCAAAATTGCATTACTAGTTGCATTTATGCAAAATGCGCATTTAACATTGCAGTATGCCATGGCAATGCAAGCGAATCAGCTTACATATTCTCATTTCAGCAGTACCGGACGATGGCCATTACACGTTGCTCATGTTGGACACGGAACCAGCACCGGGCGAAAGTTCCAGCAGCCCGTTAGCGTTGTGGTTGGTCATCAATATTCGAGGCACAAATTTGCACGAATTCACTGAGAATAAAGCCGGAATGACTGTGCTACCGTATATGGCACCATCGCCGACGGACGATCGCCTTCGACGTTACGTCTTCCTCCTATTTCGTCAACAGGGGCCCGTCACGAAATTCGATACTCAACATTACAGTCCTGGCAATTGCAAATCGAAATTCATTGGCAGGTGAGGAGGGAGTCCTCTCCAGGGCCCCCTGGCCCGGAGGCTGATTTTTCATGAACCATCTAAATATGGTTCATACGAAAAATGCATCATATTTTCAGGTGTTCATTCAACGTTCAAGATTTGATGGCCAGAAATGGATTGACATTACGAGCCTTAAATTGGATGCTTTCACGACAAGACGAGTATGTACGTTACGATTTGGTCAAGAAAGGCGAACAGGATCAGAAGAAATTATGCTATAATCATGGAGCTCATTACGAAGAGCATTGTCATCCGATGGCCGTCAAAATTATCGGGGCCGATGGTCGAGTTGTAACTTCGAGCGCATCGTCGTCCATTCGATTCCGATCAATCGATATTCGATTCGTTAATCATATTCTTCTACTGAGGACTGAATATTTGATGGGATTAGCGGCCTTTCTCGTGTGGCAACTACTATGACATCCTCTCTGTGGTACGGGCGAGTGGATTTTATTCCTAAAGTGCACCCATAATAATGGTCTCTAATCACACGAATTATCATATGCAAAATTATTTTTGGATACACTTTTTTGAAAGCAGATTCTGTTCGTGTACTGGTGCTGCATTGTGTATGTACAGAATTCATCCTCAAGCATGTTCAGGTGTGATTAGGGTATTTTATGTATGAAATTCTGATGTCCTTGTATATTCATGATTTTTCATCCCATTTATTCTGCCAATGAATTTCTGTGATGGACCAATATCCGTTATGTGAATTTGTGTCTGTTGTATTGAGTATTTTTGTGTGGGATACATACATGTCATGATTTTGATTTAATCAATATGATCGATCACAAATTAATGGTCATTTTATAAGGGCCAAGTTGTCCAATGACCACTGGCCACTTGGATTTTATAAGCGTAAATCTAATTATGCACCGGACCTAGCTACAGTATGCCTGCCGAAATGCATGGCTGGGCTCGGACATTTTTATTGTGAAAAGTTTGGATACCATGTTTTTTTCAGAATTCAAATTTCGCTTTTCGGTATCCAGTACCGAGTCACACGCTAATTTCACGGATGCAGTTTTTTTTTCATTGTGAACAAAGATACACTGGTAAATTGTCAGCTATACAGTAAGACCGTGACGCATCCTATTATTTACGTGTCAAAAAGCGCGAGGAAATATTTGCACGGCCCGAAAATTTATTTACAATTCAATTTAGAAGGATAAATACTTTTGTGTGGTAACCGACTCCGCGAGTGAAATGTAAATCCGGATACTATTATAATTGGGCGATGACAAAATATCCATCAACCGTGACCGATGACCAGTCGAGGGTATCCTCATACTCGAAACGGTCGGTGTGGAGTGTGTGAAAATGGAAATAATTTACTTCATTATTCATCAGGTTTTGTTTCTATCCATTTTACATTTCTGTAAGTTGAATGGTATGCCAGATCCAGGCTTGGGATCAGGATTTCGATCATGAATATCTTTTGCATGCATGCATGGCACAAGCTTTGATGAAGCAAATTTTGAAAATTTTAGCTAATACCGAATCCAATGTCCCATCCATTGCCTGCCTTGATGCCAAATCAATAGGCGTACCATGTGATCATGCGAAAAATTCATTCCCGATTCCTGATTGCCATGATCAGGTCGTGTATTACGAATGCCTGAATGGCAAACACAAAAGGTACATTGGACTCCTGTGCTGAAACATGCAGTAATCGATTTCATTTAGTAAAATCGCAAAATTCCGGTGCCCTGACCATTCAACGAATGCCAGCCATCATAATCAGTTGACGAAATGCTTGCAGCAGCATCGACAGAAACGTCAAATTGGTCAAATCGGGAATGGCTGCTTTTTCAATACAGTACGCTGCTTGGATTCCTCAAATCGCTTCCAACATCCATTAGCAGAAAAATGCGAGTAAATTTTCAGGAATGCTCATCGGGCATGTACTGCAACGCTGGTCGTTGCGTTTGTATGAGTACTCATATTCAGAAAGATAATTTCTGCTATGAAAGTGGGTTTTTAAAACCGTCACATTCTTCATAGCACGATTAGATATGAAAATACTTCAGAGATTAATCCTGGTCAATCCGGATGCGTATACAATGAACAATGCAGCTCGATTTGGGCATTGACCACATGCGAACGTGGCGTATGCAAATGCCCGTATTTGGCTGGTCCACAAATACAATTGCAAGTGGTGCAAACGAAAGATGGCCTTGTTTGTGCGTCTATTGGTAAGGAGATTACAGTATGCCGCCTGGCAAATATCGAGTCTGATTAGCATGGCCAGCCATGCTTATTTTACACACTATACAAGCACAGTCAAAATTTCAGACAATTGCCCATTGCCAATCGAATATGGCATGAAAATGGCATTGGGTTTTGAGATCGCCAGTTGCTCTAGCAATGGCATGGATTGCGTCAGAAATCCCAGATTTACTGAACCCGGATCAGAGACTATCAGTGATTTGTACGAATGCACTGCGTCGCCCGCATGTTGCCCGAATCGAGGTATTGTATTTGACCGAAAATTAGACTTCCTTTCAAAATGCCAAGCTATTTCAGCATTCACATGCTCAATGCCAATGGGATCACCGGTGATTGGTTCGTACGGTACCGGTTGGTGGTACAATTCGGTCACTGGTCAATGTCAGCAAATAATACCTGATCGAGGAATTGGTTTAGTTAATTCGAATAATTTCATTACGATCGATCATTGTCAATCCTATTGTGGATCGGGTATATATAAACGGACAAATGGTGTGCAATTTTATAAGTCTTTGTAATTAGCATGCCAAAGAGGAAATCCACAGTATGCCGGGAAAAAACCTGTGGTTTGCAATGCTGGTACAGGCTGCGATAGTAATCATAATTGCGCAATTATCGGTTCGCAACAACGGTGTTGTCCGAAAGCTAGTGAGTATTAGTATTTATCTTGGTCTGATTATTCTGACCATGTTATGCGTGGGGCCGAAATTTCTGCATGCAGTGCAGAAATCCAAGGATTTCTGAAAAGCCAAATTCGGCTAATGCTGAAATCAACGATGCTTGCGATATGCAGATTATATATGCAATCGACAAGGTGGAATTCCTACAGTACCACCATCGCAAGCGGATGAATATAATCCGGGATTTCAACTGGATAATCAACCTAACGGGACTAGGTGAGCTTTATCCAATTCATATCCTACTTTCGGCTAATCTGCAATCTCCCAGGTATTACTACGATTCTCGATCTCGTCAATGCAATTCATTCTTCTACTTGGGTGCTGGTGGAAATTTCAATAATTTCTTTACAACGGCCGATTGCCAAAATTATTGTATACAGCAAGGTGACGTTTAAAATCATGTTTGCTGAATGAAGAACACATAATTGATTTTTCAGTATTATGCACAAAAGGGAATCCGCTGGTGGATCCGAATGGTCGTATACAAAATTGTGGTCCAGGAAATACCGCATGTCCGGTTACTCACACATGCACGAATTCGGTGTGTTGTCCGACTAGACGTAAGGCTTCATTTTTTTGCCTTATTTGCGTACAGCATTGCGCTGAAAAATGGGCATCCTGCTTCCGCATTCATACTCGAATATTTTGATACATTGCAAAATCAGCTAGCATATTGTAAGCGGCCGCACTGCTAAGGCTTTGCATAAAAACAGGTGACCGAAATCAAGATCGCTAAAATATCGAGTTTCGAAATATTGATTTTTGATCAAATTGGATGTCACCATTAGATTCAGCATGGTCGATTATCCAACAAATGTATTCAACGTTCACTCTGTCGTCCTTCTGTGTCTTGAATTACGATGTACCCCCTGGCACACGCTGTAAAGTACAGCATTAAAAATGCCAGCTAAAAATGGCATGGGCCTGTTTGAAACGAGTGGAGTGGCACGTCGAGCATATTATGCCCTGCTGATAATGATCGGAATCCATCATTCTTCATGATCAGTTGCAAAAATGACCAATTTCAGAGACCATTTGCACACAAGCTCAACACCAAGGCACGTGTTCACAATATTCTCAACGATTCTGGTACAATTCCACGTCAAAGCAATGCGAACAATTCACGTTCACCGGATGCCAAGGCAATGATAATAATTTCTTCACATTACTGGAATGCCAGAATTTTTGCAAATCTAAATCTCGTGAGTGTAATCTTGACTAAAAACTTCCGAAATTCAGGGGTGATCAATTTCAGCTGAACCTCAATGCAAGCAAGGGAAAGCATTACGTGACGCATTTGGAAATTTCTTGACCTGCTCTTCGTTGAATGGTGTGATCACTGGTGGATGTCCGGTGAATTATGAATGCCATTTTGATGGTCATTTATTCGGATGTTGTCCAACGAAAGGTGAGGAACTGGGACTATCTTGCAATTTAATTAAAAAAGCCAGAAGTCTCGCAAAAAACTTGATCGGAGCATAAAATGGCAGAAAACATCCATGAGGAGAAATATTTCCAACGGCGCTTCCTGATTGGCCAGACCCGTTCCCGCCCTGGCACGCCGGGTCATATGACGTAAAAGGGCGGAGTTTCGAGGATAAACGGTTCTATATGCATTTCTTGATGTTCAAATGATGAAAACACAGTCGATTTTATTTGAATTCACTTCAGAAATATTGGCTAAACTATGCCATTACTAACCATA
>JAQIWJ010001389.1:0-11547 GCA_034695185.1 Discolaimus major
GATGAAGTACCGAAGAAAACAACGAATTACGATGACGCCTGGATATCCCAGGACTACGATGTAAGTTTGGATTTAGAATATTATTATGCGTCGATTTAAAAATCCTTGAATTTCAGGAATTTATTCTTGTGGTACGCCGAGTCGGTTCGTGGTCAAGTGATGTTGGATTTCTCGAATTACGATAGTCGGGATATTATGAAAGAAATTGCTAGGAGGTAAGATTTATCATGGATGAGGCAGGGTCACTTGGGGTCATGACCCGAATCATGTCCATGATTGCTTGAATCTTGTCGCCATGCCAGGCCCATTGAAATCTACGATTTCATGGGTACAAAATGCTGATTTTTCCAGGTGGAAATTGTGTCGTCCGAAAGAGAAACAGCCGTTCATTCGGAAATTTGCCGCGGATAAAGCTCGATATCAGGCGGCCAGGAAGAAATTCAAAGATCGTATCAAAGAAGAGAAAAAAGCCAAGCATGTGCGAGAAAGTCGGAACCGATTGATTCGATTGTTCCATCCGAACGTCCACACGGTCGATACTTCCGAACAGTTGCGCGATCCGAATGATTTGTGATCTGAAGTAGATGAGACTGTCAAATCGATTGATCTGGGATACTAATTTTGCGTCGTGTGAATGTTCTCTGTCAGTACTCAGTCGGATTCGTGTCAAATTTCGTGGAAATTTTTGGAATGAATACTAATCACGATGCGATCAATGAACAGAATATTGATTTTTGATATAATCAATTTGGGCTTATTTTGCTGACACAAGGCTGTAGAATTTGAATTTTCGCACACATTTGATATAAGTAGCTTTGACTGCCAAGATGTGCGAGGTCAATGTCTGCTAAGCGCGCCAACTTCGCGGAAAATTCTAAAATTCTAAAAAATCCGTTTTCTGAAAATTTTTGATTTCATGTCAATCCATTTATCCAAATCTAAGTGATTATAAATTTCCTCAGTATTCTGCGTTCATCTAATTCATCATCAACGTGTATATTATTGGCGAATTCACGAAATGTCTGCGGAAATTGATGTGGAAGATTTTTCCAAAAAGACTGCTTTTCACGACATTGGATTGGCGGTTGAAGACGAAATATTCTGGGTTTCGAAAGGAGCGTTAGCCTATTTGAGCCCGGTTTTCAGAGCTATGTTCTACGGACAATTTGAAGAATCGAAGAAAGACATTATTCCATTACCGGATAAGAAAGCTGACGAGATTTCGGTATTATTGCAATTTCTCTTCTGTTCCAATCCGAAATCAAAAAAGATTGATGACGAGAACGTCAAGATTATTTTGAAATTCGTCGACGAATACGAACTGTACTATTTGAAGAAGAAGTGCAAGAAATTTTTGGTCGACAAGATGAAATCCGTCGAAAAGGACGAGGATATTTTGGATCTGTTCGTCATCGGGGTTCAGTACAAAATCAAAGCATTGATTCGAGGTAAGGTTTTTCATGTATGCTTTTATTCAGCTTGTACATGCGGTTGCTGTTTCAGGTACGTTCGCTGAAGTTCAACGTCTCAGCAAAGAGAAATTACAGTCGGCCGTCAAAGGTTTTCCTGCCAAAGTTCGTTCAGCACTGGCGAAGCCAATTCCCGAGCCGACGTGGAATCACGAAATGAAACAAGCTCACCACGACATGGAATCCATGTGCGAAGGATGCTGCGATGATTCAGACATAGAAGAAGAACCTGGGTATGGCGATCGCTGCGTCAATTGCGATTATTTTGCTTGCGAGGATCATGTCGACCCGGCTGTTGAATGCGTTATTTGCGGTCAATGCTCAAGCAAGAATCCACGTACGGGCGTCGTTGCCAAAAAAGCCTGCTATTGCATCAGCAAGGATGCCATCTCGGATCTGACGAAAGCTGATTTGTGGTGAATATGGATGATCCAAAGATCATGATGCCATAAGGACATTTTTGAGTGAGGAAAAAGATTCTGACATGCACAGGATTGTCCTGTATGCTTTCTTGGGTTATCATTGGACATTCTTTTCAATGTTGCATCGTGATTATTTCTTCTTGGACTATTGTCTTCGGAAATACTGCGTGAATTATTTGCTTCTGCTGAACGGTTTTGAAAACCGTAATATCCTTTGCATTCAATCGCATGTGGCTCGAAATCATTTCCAGCATTCTTCATGGGGGGAGGGGGTAGTGTAAATCTCCAGGGTCGATTTTAAAAAGTTGCGCAAATTTGCAGTAAGTAGCCAACTTTGTCTGCTACACTGCGGGCATGGAAGAAAAATTCCAGAATTGCCGAAAAAATTCCCAATATTTTATTTTGATCAGCAATTTCTGATAATAGATTTGTTGATCTGATCGAAATTAGCTGACGTTAGTGAAATTCGTGGTTTTATATCCATTCTATCCTACGTCGCGGTTGACCAGAATAGCTTTGATCAGCAGAAATCTTCATCGTCTGCATTTTATCGTCGAAAAATGTCATCGAATATCCGTAATTTATTTCATACCTCACTTTGTAATCGGCTAATGCCGAATCCAGTTTCCCTGTTATTGAATGCGATTAGAGCGTCATCGTCGTCGGTTTCTGGTGAGACTCTTGTTGAACGGAATGAGGTGAGTGTTCTTTTAAAATATCGAGATTATTTTCCAGTATTGGTTTTGTAAAATGATTGATTTCAGATGAAGCGTTTCATCACCGAATGCATGGTCAAGGTTGGTACGGATCGAAATCACGCGGATCAATTGGCCGAAGTATTAACCGAAGCTGATTTCCGAGGTCATTACAGTCATGGATTGAATAGATTGTGTAAGTACTAATATGATTATATGCTATAATTTTGCATTTTGCAAAATGACATTGCATAATTTAGACAGATTTCTAGTAATTGCATTTCACTTTTAGGTATGTACATCAACGATGTGAGAAGCGGAATGTGCAAAGGCTCTGGCCAACCGTCGATATTGAAAGAAAAAGGTGCCACGGCTTGGATCGACGGGAATAATTTACTCGGTCCAGTAGTGGGCAATTTTGCGATGAACATAGCCATCAAGAAAGCAAAGGATATTGGCGTTGGATGGGTTGTTGCGAAAGGTGAGAGCGTCACAAGGTTGCATTGCTCTGTGATAATGTGAGACCTCATTTTAGGCTCAAACCACTACGGTATTGCTGGTTGGTACTCGACGTTGGCCATGAAACAAGGGTTGCTGGTATGTTTCTTGATTTTTTACTGCTGGGCCAGATGATTATGCAAATCCTGCAAGCAGTTTGCCTGCATTCTTACTATCATTACATAATTCTTGTTTTAGGGACTTTCATTCACGAATACGTCGCCTCTCGTTTATCCAACGCGATCAGGAAAGGTGAGCAGCATTGTTTGCTGAGGTAGCCAGTTCTGAAGAATCCTTGTTTCAGGTTGGTCTTGGTACAAATCCATTGACATTGGCTGCACCTGGACGCGGTAACGACGGATTTGTCCTGGATATGGCCACGACGACAGTTGCTATTGGCAAAGTCGAATTGGCGGATCTTAAAGGCGAGAAGATTCCACGTAGCTGGGCGGCAGATGGTCAGGGCAAGGTAAAGATTTTTATTCTGCCAAGACACTTGTTAGACATCATTTTTTTTTTCAGGAAACAACCGATCCCAAGGACGTGCTTTCCCACGGTGGTCTGCTTCCGCTCGGTGGAACCGAAATCACCAGTAAGGCTTCACACTTTCCTGAAGTATCAGGAGTCTAACATGATTTTATATTTTCAGGCGGTTACAAAGGATATGGCCTGGCGATGCTCGTCGAGATTTTCTGCGGTATTTTGGGCGGTGCTACTTGGGGCCCGCACGTTCGCAAGTGGCTCACTGCGGATCGAATAGCCGACCTTGGTCAATGTTTCATAGCGGTGGATCCGGATGCGTTTGCCCCAGACTTCCAGTCGAGATTGCAGAGCCTCATGGATACATTGAGAGCATTGCCGCGGGTAAGTGTTTGGTGTTTGATCCAAGGCCTGATTTGATATCACTCTTCTTTTCAGGCACAAAACGAGCAGAACAATGTAATCGTGGCTGGTGATCCAGAACGTCATCACATGCAATTATGCGTGAAATCAGGCGGAATTCCTTATGATTCCAAGCAAATATCGTATGCGGTAAGCGTGTTTCTGGTCTTGATTGGTGTCCGTTTGCAGTATTGCCTTTTTTTATTATCTAACAAGGCCCCTCTTTTCAGGAAAAGATTGCGAAGGAACTCGGAATCAGATCCATGGCGACCAAAACGGCTAAATAATCCGGAATCCAAGTTCAATCCATATTTTTGTGATGTAAAAGCCTTACGATGATATGAACAATTCCGAAGATATGCTATCAGCCCGTCATTGTTATCATTGATTCAATTTTTCATATGGGATTAGCGTGGATTGATTTATTTGTATATATTGCATCACAATTTGATAGTCGGTGTTGAAGAAGGTAAACTGATCATGTTTTTTAAGCAGACTGAATTCTGAAGTGTCCATATTCTCGGCATAGTATTGTATTCATGCATATTGTGATTATTTTGAATTGCCGCGTTACCGGTTCCAAATTGCAATCACTCCGAGTCCATGTGCGCGAGCAGCTGGAGCAGCTGATCACTCGTGCCAGCCGGGTGAAAATATTTAGCAAAGAACCGGAAAGAAGTTTTCTTCATCGTCTTTCCCAAAATCCCCCTTTTCGCCAATGTTTGTACTATTTTTGACAGGCACTGTGGAAAAGTGCTGAAAATATTGTGACACAATCCCCCTGCTCTCCTGCGATTCTGGTTTACCATTGCGATTTCTAGGATTTTATGAAAATTTGCAAATAAGTAAGATATGTATGCATTTGCACATGCAAAATTTGCGGAAGCAATAGCTTCAGCATGTCTTGAATTTTACACTAAGAATACTCTGTTTTTTTTCAGAAAACAATGTCGACCATACGGCAATTTGGAAAACGGTTAACTCGATTGGCATCATTCGCCATGAATAAATTAGCAACGGGAAATAATATTATCGGCCGCGTTATATCGAATATTATTCGTTCGACCGGTGGTACGGTTATAATTCGTCGACCACCTCCGATGGCTCAACGTCAGCTGTTGATCAAAACCATACGTGCCGGCGCTCAACGATCGGCGGCCAACGTCTGGTGGCGTGGTACTTGGTTCGGTCGACTTGTTGGCCCCGGAATGAGAACAGGTGCATTCACTAATTTACGAGCCGTCATGTTGAGTCCGGTATTACGTGGAAACGGGGCGAACCAAACAGCGCCTCATCATCGTATTAGCTTGGCCAGCGCATTGGCCGGCTTCGCTTACTTGGCTACTCAGAAAGATGCCGGATTCGATAGCGTTTTGCAAAGAGTTCGGGTAAGCTTATTTTTCTTGGTTTTTTTGCTGCGTAATTTGAGGTCTACACAGAGCTCAAATCTAACAGCTTCGCATTTCAGGAATTATTCGAACAGCATTGTCGAATGAAAACAGTGGAGGAATGGCCGAGAATGTTGGACGGATACGACGTCGGATCGTATATGGGAAAAGGATGCAGCGGTGCTATTTATGAAGCTCGAGTGAGAGGTCAATCGACGCCTGCCATATCAGGTAAGCACATTTTCTTAGCATCTGTCTCCATAGTCACGAATTGACGTTTCAGAATCCAATACCAATGCAATCGCTGAATCTTCGCTGCCGGACGATTCGGCTATCGTCGTGTATTCGCATACGTTCACCGACGACGAATACGCCAAATGGTTGCGAAGAAAGGAACTCTACCCGTTGGCCATCAAGACGTGTTTCAATTTCGAATTCACGATGAACAGTGATCGGATTTTGCGAAGCCTGGATCGAGAACGCGAATTGGTTCCAGCCACGAGCAGGGATATTCAAGGATTGCTCAGATGGTAAGACCCTGACAGAATTGATAGCTGTCAAATTGCATCAATTGCTGATTATGGCAATTCGTGACAAACATCTGTTTTTCAGGAGTCGACCGATCCCATTCGCCCATCCAAATATCGTCGAATTAAAAACGGCGTTCGTGGATTATATTCGAGAACTTCCGCTTGCCAAAGAAAAGTGGCCTGCTGCGCTGGGCGAAGGCCAGACATTGTACATGGTTATGAAGCGGTAAGATTTGTTGGTTTGGTGATTGCCATGCTTGATGTGGCGCTCCACCTGACACAGCTGCTTTTAGATACTCAATGACGTTGCGGCAGTACATCTTATTGCACCAGTACACGTTTCGGACGGCTCAATTGCTACTCGGCCAGCTATTGGAGGCTTTAGCGTATTTGGCTTCGTGCCAAATTGCCCATCGCGATATGAAATCCAATAATATCCTGGTCGATTTCGATCATCCCGATGAACCGCCGCGATTAGTACTGGCCGATTTCGGATCTTGCCTATCGATCGGCGATATGAGGCTGCCGTATCCTCGCGATGGCGTAGATTTGGGCGGCAATGCGCTATTGAGAGCGCCAGAGGTATGTCGAGGTAGTTGTTCTGGATTTTTGTATCAACCGGATATTCTTTCAGATTATCTTCGCAACGCCTGGCCCCAAATCGTATGTGGATTTTACCAAAGCGGACGCTTGGGCTGCTGGAACGTTGGCATACGAGATCTTCACCAGGGTCAATCCATTCTATTTACGGCCGGATGGGTATTTATCGAATATTACTTACACGGAAAGTGATCTGAAACCGTTGCCGAAAGAAGTCACACGATCGGTTAGCCACGTGGTTCGTCATTTGCTGAAAAGGGATCCCTCAGAGGTGAGCACTCTTTCTCTCTAATTTGGATCTGCAAAATGCATGGTTGCGCAATCCCAAGCACTACAAGGACCTTTTGCTTTCAGAGACCGTCAGCAGCAGTGGCAGCCAATGTCGTGGCACTATCATTATTTCGGATGGAATTCTTAACGGATTTCCTCAGCCAAGCCAATATTCTGCGATCAGGGATCGATTTTCTGCACATGAAATTCGCATTGAGCGATGTGGTCAGTTTATACGCTGCCGAGACGATTTTGGGCCGAACAATGGTCAATGGCGACTCGGACGGCGCGGGTATGCAATGGAGATTGAGCAAAACCGAACAGCAATTGAGAATGACGTTTCTGCGACGTTTGGATGCGGATTCGTTGATCGATTCGTTGCAATATTTCGTAGATAACTGAAGATGCGGCCTTAGTTTTGAGTAGGTTTTTACACACGTGGGCTGCGTTTGTAATTTTTATGAGACAAATCATGGCACAGTTTCTGCATTTATTAGAGATGTAAATTAGCTGTTTTTATAAAATGATTGCATGAGAATTTGTATGGGTATTATTTGAATGGCTATCATGCCTTGAATATTTCGATACTGTTCTGCCATATATTATCTGATCTCTGTGATTTCAGTATCTATGGCGGCACCGAGATTGCATTTGTCTTCTGTGGCATCCCGTGCTGGAGCTTCCGAAGATGAAGGTAATGAGAGAATGTCTAGAAATTCCTGGAAAATCAGGGAATGTTTGTTTTACGTCATCTGTTGCACGGCAGCGGAATGTTGACGTGGAAGTAACCCGATACTCCCCCTGTGCATTGATTTCAATGAAAGGCAGGTGTATAATGATAAATTTTCCTACCCAACTGAATCTTCTGAATGAATAAGATTCACAATTTCATCGCATCATTGCAAAAAGCAGTGATGAGCATTGAAGATCAGCAAATTTCTATGATTGGTGGGTGATCCTCCTTATCAGTGCAATCTGCAATCCATTAGCGGATACATCTAAATTTCCATTTCTCATTTGCAGAAGTGGAAGTATTGAGAAGCGGAGTTCACGACGACGATGTGGAAAATCCAGATCAGCGGCGTCAATCAACGAGGGACGAGCAGAATGCGGAAACAACATCCGGTTCCAGGCGCAAGAAACGATCCAATATTCAACCATTGGTCGCGTCTTCTGGTGATCACGATTTGGGCGAAGAACAATCCGAAACGTCGACACCCGAAGCGGACGCGTCGGCGGCTGTGATGGCCGCATTATTCTCCAGTACCACGTCGGAAGCAGTGCCCGATCATCAAGAAGCAATGGATCGATTACAAGACAGGACGTCCGCGAATAATGGAAATGGTTCGAACGTTGCCAGACCGTCGCGGTTATCGAGCGGAAGCAGGAATACCGGTGGTCAATCGGGTCCGTTTCATTCAACGCCCGATGATAGTACGAGAGGAACGACAGCAACGTAAGTTTGCCTGTGCATTTTTCTTGCGCTTCTTCTAATATCGGACGCTAATTTCAGGGTCGTACAGCCAGCAGGCGAACAATGTTGGACGGCCGACGAAACGCGTCGTGCGTTGCGATTCTTCTTCATGAATCCGTTGGAGAAGTACAGAGAAACGCGTCGATTCCCGTGGAAATTGGCGTTGCAAGTGGTGAAGATCTTCATTGTCACTGCGCAGGTGAGCTTGATGATTTGATTGCTCACTTGACGCAGCGGCTGAATCGCGACCCGTATTTCAGCTTATCGTATTTGGCGATTTGCGTATGGGTCACGCTACGTTCTCGACGAAATCCGAAACGGCGTTGCGACATTTATTCTTGGCCAATTGGACGAGTGATCGGGATCTACTCATTTATCCGCCGACCGTACCGCAATTTTCCATTTACGAAATGGGAGATTTTTACACTCATATGACGTACGCTATCAAGAAAGTAAGTGGAATTTTTACTTTGATGTCATTGTCTAACAGTATCCTTTTTCAGTATTACGTCCTTCCGAACGTGGCCGTGGCTACGTTGGTATACGATTGTCACTACGGCGAAGACAAGAACGATTACGCGGATCAATTCGGGGATCATTGTACACCGCCTCCCATGCAATTCTGCGTCGTACTTCTGCAAGCAGCCGAGAGTCATTTGGCCAATCGGACGTATCATTATGATATGCGTACTGTAACGCGTAAGTTTCATTATTTTGAATTAGATTTTGGAAAGTTGAACGCCTGAATTTTCAGATTGCATCGATGTGGATCTTCGACAGGATCAGTGGAATTCCACGAATTATACAGTCCGGGACATATTGGCGGATCATAATATTACGTTACATCGTCAGAAGTAAGCAGAGTCTTATTTTCAATGATCCTAATCGTAGCTGCGATTGTGTTTCAGACTCGTCCAAGCCAGCCTCGGTTTCAAATTGAAAACGATACATTTGAAACGACTGCAACCAGCCGACGAACCGGATTGTTTCCGTTTGAACGTGAATATCCTGTACGATAATTCCGGACATACGGGTGATATTTTGGTCTCGTTGGATTCCGTGGAAAGCTACATGGATTGCGAAGGCAGTGTTCAGTTCCCGAGTAAGGTCACGTTTTCTGTCAAGAGAGCAAGACTAAGACGATTTCAAATTTCAGCTTACAACGTTGCAATGGCCGTTTTGGTAGCCACTTTGGACGCCGTCGTTTTCGGCATATGCGCTGTATCGTTGATACTCTGCGTACGTGCAATCATCAGAGCTCGTCAGTTGCGTATAGTAAGTGTGGATATATTGCGCAATTTTGCGCTCGTCTAAAAAGCCGATTCTTTTCAGAGAACCAACCGTTTCTTCCACACGTATTATGGTAACGATCTTACCAAGGATGATTCCATGAAATTCCTGAACTTCTGGTATCTGCTCATTATGGTCAACGACGTGTGCCTGATCGTGGGAACGATTTTCAAATTGACGATTGAGTATCAGGTATGGAGGGTTGAATTTGAATTTCTTGTTAAGACTAAAAGTCGTTCCATTTTAGCATTTCGATTCGGCACTATTCACTGCGACCGGAATGCTACTCGGCCTTGGAACGCTGATCGTTTGGGTCGGCGTATTACGATATTTGGCATTCTTTCCGAAATACAATATTTTGGTCATCACCATGAAACGGTCGTTGCCGAACGTTCTACGATTCATGGCGTGCGCGGGTCTACTGTACGCTGGATTCGTATTTTGCGGATGGGTCGTTTTGGGACCATATCATATGAAAGTAAGTGTTCAGAATTGGTCAATGATCACTGATTGATAGAATACTTCTTTTCAGTTCCGCACAATCCTGATGACGTCGGAATGCCTGTTCGCTCTTCTGAATGGTGACGATATGTTCGCGACATTCGCAACGACATCGAACGCTAGCCCAGCCGTGCTTTGGTTCGCTCGACTGTATTTGTACACGTTCGTCTCCCTGTTCACATACGTCGTATTGTCATTGTTCATCTCTATCATTATGGAAGCGTACGAAGTGATCAAGGTAAGTTTTTGTAATGCATTTTTGTCAAGTCTATTTTCGTGTCCGCATGCCCCCGAGTGCTCATTTTATGAGTTTGGCATGGTGCTTAAATCAAATCAGTTTGGTTTGGATCGATCATAAGGCTTTTATCTAATGCGAACATATTTCAGGATCGACAGCAATATCAAACGGATCAATCGGATTTGGATACGTTCATCGGCACAACCCAATTCGCTGTGGACACGAGTGCTGCGACGGTTCCCGTGGTAGAAACACCATCGCCTTCCAGTGCACTGGCTTCACGATTGAGAAGACGAATATCCAGGCAAAGGTAAGAGATCATCTTTTGCTTGACACCATTGCAAACGTAAGGATTTCAGGAGTCATGCTGACGATGCGCAACAATACGTACGTTTCGAGAATGAACCGGACGTGATACGGGAGAATCAGAATATTCCAGCTGCTGCGTCGCCAGTACCAAGGTCATGAAGAGTAATGATACGAATGCTCCGTTGGCATTTTTTGATTGTACACTGATATGCATGAATATTGCTGATACAATGTCAATCAATCTCAGTTTATTTGTGATAACATGGTGAAGCCATGCTGTATTGTAATTTTTTGTACTGATATACTTTTTGATAATTTCCATTGATGAGCATTGATGTATAAAATTGCAATGAATATATATTCGATCAATATTAGTGCTTCAATGTAGCAGCGTAAGTAAATTGCGCAATCCCACTGACGAATCGGGCATGACCCATATACAACGGATCACTTACGATATTTTTTAATATTGACCTTCATGATCGCCCTTACATGGGCGCAATACGGAAATCACTGGCACGAAATCGAAATCACCAGACAGCATTCACGCCATCCAAGGCCAATCGCATCTATCACTGAACAATCGCATTGCATTATCTGATCACATCTTCAGAATTCTGGCCTGTGTCTTGCTGAATTGATACCGAAGATTGATCCGACCAAAACAGACTTGAAAACAAGCATATTGAGAATTCAGCCAAGCGAATTATTCTATGCATCTCACCTTGAGTTCGAAGTTTGAATACGGTCCAAGCCAAAACCTCCAGGTAACCAAGTGATTGATTCAGCCAGCAGAGAGCCATGCATTCTGATCATTGGTAGTCATCCATTGATCAGAAATATCGATTTTCTATATATCGATTTCTGGTCGATCTGAATAGCACCAGCTGATAGAGCATGATCCGTTGGCTAATAGTACCCAAATGTGCAGGTCATGATTATCATTGAAGAAGTGATTTGATTTTTGAAGTGCAATCACAT